>CAUYSK010071968.1:0-35727 GCA_963575035.1 Avahi laniger | reverse complement strand
TTTCTAGTTTAAGATCATTAGATTCAGTCAAGACTGAAAGTTAGGCAAGTGGGATAAATCAATATTCCAAAAGGGCTCTAATCTCACTGAAATCTATTAGAAAATTGACAGGAACTTTTTAGATGCTAGATACATTTTATAAGGAATGCTAGATACATCCCAGAAGGCACCACTATACCATTACACCAAAAAGTTCTCCTTCAGCTCAGGTCTGGGACAATATCCCATCTCATAATGTAATGTATTATTATACGTAGAAGTCTTTTTGAGTATTCTATCATATTTTTCTAAAAAATAATTATGTGTATATTCATAAAAATTTTTGTTATGACTAAATGGTTTTAAGTATTAAAATTTTTATCCAGATAGTTATAATTACAATTATTATTAATACACAATTCATCAAAACACAAATATATTACACATTTTAATAAATAATTATCATCTTCCAGCATGAAATCAAAATTTTATTGAGAATTTGCCTCTTAATAAGATGGATGGGGTTGATTTTCTTTCAATGAGTTCATGTACCATGGATAAACATTACTTTTGCTATAATGAGATAGGAATTAGTTATAGATAGTCTTATATTTTATTTCCATAGCTGTAAACACAAATCATACATTGTTATTTGTGTGAAGCCAAGTTCACATAAATAAACAAATGAGAATACAGGGAAATTTGTTATAGCAGTGTCACCCAATTCTTTGTGTTAAATAGCTATTTTCTAGTATATAATTTTAATTTCTTTGTCACTTTTTTGTGACATTTTAAATTTATTTTCTTAGGGATTGCACTGGGGATTACAATTAACATCTTAATTTATAACAATTTAGTTTGGATTAATACTACCTTAATTTCAATAGTATATAAAAACTTTTCTCCTCTGTAACTCTACTCATTCTGCTCTCCGTTGTGCTGTTATTGACATACAAATTATATCTTCACACATTGTATGCCTGTCAACACAGATTTGTGATTACTGCTTTATGCAGTTGTCTTTTAAAGAAGATGGGGGGAAAGAGCTACAAACAGTACACATTTAAACTGTCTTTTATGTGCAGTTCCTTCTCCAGTGTTCTTTACTTTTTCTTCTGGCTTTGAGTTACTGTCTAGTGTCCTTTCATTTCAACCTAAAGGACTCTCTCTGGTTAACATTTCTTACAAGGCAGATCTGCTGGTAATGAACTTCCCTTGCTTTTGTATATCTGGAAATGTATTTATTTCTCCTTCATTCTTGAAAGATAGTTTTTCTGGATATAGAATTCTTGGTTGACAGGTCTTTTTATTTTTAGGACTTTAAATATATTTTCCACTGCCTTCTGCCCTCTATTTTTCTTTTCTTTTCTTTTTTAAAATTGATATATCATAGTTACATGTATTTTTAGAGTACATGTGATATTTTAATAAATGTATACAATGTGTAATGACCAAATCAGGGTACTTGGGATATCCATCACCCCAAACATTTACCTTTTCTTTGGGGAACATTACAATTCTTCTCTTCCAGCCATCTTGAAATATACAATAAATTATTTTAACTATAATTTCCCTACTGTATTATCCAACACCAGAACATATTCCTTCTATATAAATGTATTTTTGTACCCCTTAACCAACTTCTCTTCATCCCTCTGCCCTCTATGGTTTGTAATAAGAAATCACTAGATAATCTCATTGAGGATCCCTTGTATGTTGTGGGTCACTTCTATCTTGATACTTTAAGATTCCATTTTTTTTTTTATTTTCACCAATTTGATTATGATGTGTCTAGGTGTGGATTTCTTTGAGTTTACCCTACTTGGAGTTTATTGAGCTTCTTGGATGTAGAGATTAACGGTTTTTTTAAATCAAATCTGGGACATTTTCCACCATTATTACTTCAGTTATTCTTTCTGCCCCTTTTTCTCTTTCCTCTTCATCTGAGACTCCTAATATAAATATATATATTGATATGTTTAATGGTACCCCACAGTTCTCTGAGACTCTGTTCATTTTTCTTAATTCTTTTTTCTTTCTGTTCTTCAGGCAAAATAATCTAAATGGATCTTTCTTAAGTTTGCTGATTTTTTCTTCTGCCAGCTCAAATCTGCTGTTGAGACTTTCTAGTGAATTTTTCATTTGAGTTATTATAATTTTCATCTCCAGAATTTGTATTTGGTTATTTCTTTTTGTAATTTCTTTTTGTTGATATCCCTTTCTATTGAGACATTGTTATCATACTTTCCTTTAGTTCTTTAAATATGGTTTTCTTTAGTTCTTTGAACATACTTTAAACAGATGATTTGAAGTTTTTTTCTAGTAAGTCCAAACATCTGGGCTTCTTCAGGAAGTTCCTAGTTCCTACTGATACGGTATTTTTTTTTTTCTTTTTCTGTGTATGGACCATACTGTCTTGCTTCTTTGCATGTTTGTTGAAAACTAGACATTTAAAATAATATAATATGGCAACTCTGGAAATCAGATTCTCTCTACTCTCAAAGGTTTATTGCTGCTGTTGTTGTTCTTGTTGTTTGTTTAGTGAATTTTCTTAAATAGTTCTGAAAAGTCTATACTCTCTGTCACGCATGGCCACTGAAATCTGTTTGGTTAGCTTAGTGCTCAATTAAGATTAGACAGAAATTTCTTCAGATGCTTGGAACCAATAAATCTTCCAATCTTTGCCAATGGGCTCTGTATGCATGTTGGGACACACCTTTAACACTCAGCTAAGCAGTTTACATCTCTGCCTTAGTAGCCTTTATTTTGGTTCTGCAGAGTCTCAAGGTTAGCCAGTGGTCAGACTTTAAGGCCTTCCCAGGACTTTTCTGAGCATATGCACAGCTCTGGGAATGCACACAGATCTACACATGCTTGGCCTTCTAGATTCCCAGGAATATGTTGGAGCTTTTCAAAGCCCCTTACAGACATCCATTCCCCAGCTTTTCCTTTTAAGCTTTTTGGTTAGCCTATTGCTTGCCTCCAACTATTATCTACTGCCTCAGGTATCTGCAATGTTGACAAATCACCTCTGATTGTTTTCAACAAACACCCCCAGGTAAAGACAGTTCACATTGGGTAGCTCTAAGTCAGGTTAAATAAAGGCAGCCTTACAAGTGAAGTCTTACAGGGAAACACCAGACAGGTCAAATAATGACAATTTTCTGGGACTGGAACTTTGAAGAAGTTCCAACCTCATTCTCCAACCACTCCAGTGGCTGCCAGGCTGCTGGTTTTAACCACGATTGCAAGATGTTCGTTTTCAAGGTTACCACAGAGCTAGAGGGGGATATGGGGAAGTAAGTTAAAATGCCACAAAACTCACCATTCTATTGAAATTTAGCCACTTTTCTTGAATAAATGCTCCCTGTATGGCTACAAACCTTTGGTTAATTTCCAGAGTTCTGAAAAAATTGATACTGACCATTTATTCCAGTGTTTCTTATTACTTTTATGGAAAAGAGGCTTCTTAAATGTTCTTATATCACATTTCTCTGATATCCAACCTGATTCTTCGAACTTTTTCTCAATCACATGCCAAAAATCACATAATGAATTATTATCAAAAAATAGGTTTACTGATCTATTGGTAACAACTCAATGAGATCTTCCTTCAATTCTTTGAAGACAAATAATTAGAAAGCCTGTGATTTGCCAAAAGATCAAGTACCAGTCATTTAATGTCATTTGCTTTTTCAATAACAATATGTCATATTGTCCCTTGTTTTGGCATCCAGTGATTTATAAACCACAGAGCAATCTCCCATCATAAGATTTAGGATGGGTGAGGTGTATGCCTTTCTATCAAAGTTGAAAAAGGTATCCCTTCTCATCTGGCCTTCTTTCTGTTGATGGAGATATTCTTTTGGGTCTGCGGTCACAGACTGGGAGGAAGGATTATAATTCTCCCTAAACTCTCCCCAGATCTCTCACAGACATAGAACACTGTTTCTTTCTACCTTACCAAAGTTTATTTCCCTATGTATCTTCTCTCCACCCCTTCTGTCACTTTCTGTGGCTTCCATACCAAGAAAGCAGTCCTGAGGTTAAAAAGGGGGATGAGGGGAAGACTACACAGTAATCCCTGGGAACTATTCTAAAGCTGATGGTAGTGCCTCATTGAACGATTCCCATCTCAATTAATGTCACCAAACCCTGAGAGGTAAATTTAATTATCAGTGACAGTCACAGGATTTCTTTATTGGATAGACTTTGGGATTAATTTTGGTTGGGATAGAGAATACAAGACAGGGACTGGGTCTTGAAGTTGTTTTTATATAGCTAGCACAATGTGTTGATATAGATTATATTTTAATTTGGGGCAATTTAGGGAGAAAGGGCTGAGCCATCCCTTAATATAGCCACTGATTATTATACCGTTTTATAGATTTAGAGTCATATTCATTAACTTTAGTCAAAAATCTGGATAGTAGCAAAGCCAGGAGTGAAACTCAGTCCTGTCAAATCTCAGAACCAGTACCTTTTTATGTCATTAAAAAGTTCCGAGTTGCAAACTAACCACTCCCAGCAATCATACCCTTAGCCCGTGGTTATGATTTTGCCAACCATAGCCAAGCTGAGTTTTGCCACAGGGACTGTTTTCTTGCTGGGCTCTCCTCCCTCTTTCCTAAGTGGAAGGAATGGATGCATTCATCCTCATGGTCTTTAGTCCCATTGAAGAAAACCATCTAGGGCTTTGGTCAGCTTGTCCCACACCAGCACCTGAGCGTGGCTCCTGCAGCCTAAAGTTGTCCCTGAAGCTGGGAGAGGTGAGCAGGAAGACTTCCAAAGGCTCTGGGAGAGTTGTCATCCCACGGGATTGGTACCTTCTCTTTGCAACATGAAAACAGGAACACTTTAAAATCATGTTTCTTTAATCCCAGCTCTTTGGACAGGGCATTTTGCAGTTAGACACATTTTGTGTGCATCTTTACTGGTAAAGTTACTCAAAGATAAGATTATTTCTGGCTCTGTGGGTTTTTTACCTTCTTTCTTTCTTGATTCCAACCACTTCTCACAGTTTCAATTCCTCTCTCCTACTTTGTTCTTCTTTCTGTTTCTGGACATTTTACCCCTAAATATTTCAGATTCTTTCTCCTGTTATGAAGTTTGCATATCTTAAAATTAAGCATTTAAAAACACTTTCTGAAGGGAATGGGAAGTTCTCTAGAAGTACATGGAGAAGACTGTGAAGCTCTTCTGCAGGAATGAAAGCCTATCACATTGGATCATGACGTTTTCCCACCAGCATGGTTTCTTCCTTTAAGCACTTCACAGATGGGTTTTTTTAAAAAAAGAAAAAGAAAAAGAAAAAGAAAAGAAAAAGTGCAACATGCAGAAATGTTTAAAATTAACATTAACGATCATTATAGCCTCAATTCTCATACCACAAAATAATACCACTATGTTGACTTTCATATGTTCAACACAACACATGAACAGTCACTTATACATTTACTTAAATGTTTTCCAGTGTATCTAAAAATATAATAGGTACTCATTATTATTTTTCAAATGATTGGGCATAGGAATGGGTGAGTGAATTGCCTCAAAGCAAGGCCAAGGCCTTGCATATCTTTGTTAGGCACATAGTATGGCACAAAGTGGGCACCAACTGTTTAGAATATAAAAGCTTTGCCATGTTGCTGTGCATATGTCCTTAATGAAGTTCTGTTGTTAAACTTAGCCCAGGTTGTCACAAATCAGCCTTTGATCAAAATAGTTGTCTCATACTGATTCATTACTTGTGTTCTCTTTCCCAAATCCAATTATTGGAGCTGTTTGCCTCAATCACTAAAAAGTAAGGTCCTTTGGTTATTGTTCCAGACTCACTCTTCACTTCTTAGTCAAAACTACTCTGTAACCTTCATTCCCCTTAACTAAGCACTGAGTTTCCCTAGTTTTAGTCTTTCCTTTCTAGTATGGGTTTGAAGGGGATCAGATCATGGCCCTCAAAATACGTTATGTTGGCATAAGTACTATTTTGAGCTATTCTTAAGGAAGAACTCTCTGCCTCTCCCCTTTCTGCTTAAAACCAAGGTATAAATTTCCCTTTGTAAAGATGACATTCCAGCCTGAGCAAGAGTGAGACCCTGTCTCTACCAAAAATAGAAAGAAATTAATTGGACAGCTAAAAATATATATAGAAAAAAATTAGCCGGGCATGGTGGCGCATGCCTGTAGTCCCAGCTACTTGGGAGGCTGAGACAGTAGGATTGTTTGAGTCCAGGAGTTTGAGGTTGCTGTGAGCTAGGCTGATGCCAAGGCACTCGCTCCAGGCAAGAGAGTGAGACTCTGTCTCAAAAAAACAAAAAAAAGATGACATTAATTTCCATTTGTAAATGTGTTCCATTCTCCCATCTTTGGTGGTTAAGAGTCATTCTCCTCTTCTTGGTATGGGAGATTAATCTGCATAATAATCCTCATCTGCCATATATTTCTAGTCACCTTTCCACAATTTACCACCCCTAGAAGCCCACTCCTGCACCCCTTTTCCTTTGTCTAGTCACTTCTTCAGAATTCATCACCTTTTGTTAAAATGGTATATAAGACTCCAAGTTTAAAGACTTCTTTAGGGCTTTCACTTCTTTTCTGTGAAGCTCTCATGCATGTAAAAATATTAATAAAATTTGTATGACTTTTTTCCTGTTAATCTATCTTTTGTCAGTTTAATTTGCAGGTGCCCATTACAGAACTTAAGAGAAGGGGAAATTTTTTTCTCTGCTACAGATTCTAGGAGTAATTCCTAAGTAAGAATTTTTGCTCTCTCATAGTCAATTCACACTAAAGCTTTATGCCATTCATTTGGTAATTATTTACTCATTAAAAAAATGCACATTGATCAATGACTTTGTGCCTGGCACTATGCTGAGAGACTAGAGATACAAAATTTAAGAAGAAATGGTCCTTGCCCTTGAGAAGTGAAGGACAGGAGTGAAAGAGATATATAAATAAGTAAATAAGTGGCCCAAGGGAGGGGGAAGTATTTCTACTTGGGGGCAAAAGAAAGGCTTCATGGAGGAGAAAGCCCTTACTTAGAGCAAGCTCAGAAGATGACTGGATATTTCCCAAGTTGGTAGGAACAGATGGGAGAAGGGGTGCCTTGTAGGCATAGGGAGCCATGCTTGGAGTGCTTGCAGCTAGAGAGCTACAAATAGCTTAGCATTCCTTTATCCTTTACATAAGTAAGAGATCGTGTAGCCTGGTGTTTAAGAGCGTGAAGCTTGGGGCCTGGATCAAATCTCATCTCCTCCACTGCTTACCAGATACATGACTTTGATGGGGTCATTTCACCTGTTGGGCTTTAAGTAAAATGGAGATAATTAATAAATATACCCATATCATAAGATTGGTGTAAGAATTAGGTAATCAAGGCATTTAGAACTGTTGCTGGTACTGTAAAGTATTAGCTATTATTTATATGTTTATTTTCATTTTATCTATTTTGGACATTTATATAATCGTATTTTTTATAATTTTCTGAGACCTTTTTAAAATCAATATTTTGTCTTTGAAACTCATCCATACTGAGGCATATATCTATAGTTTATTAATTTCCTTTCCTAGTTAACACATCATGTATGCATGCCTTATCTCTCTAAGGTGATTATGAACTTCGGAGAGTAAGCACCGTGTTTTCTATATTCCCTACTCTAAAGGAGTTCTTGATGGCATTTGTGATTTGTTCTTTGAGATTCTTAGCTGTGTTTTGAAGGTATCTAAATTGGAGAAAAGGAGACTGAGAGGAACTTCCTATTTGAAGGTATCTAAATTGAAGGAGAGGAGACTGAGAGGAACTTCCTAAGGGTTATTGAAATTCTGTAGAGAGCATGATGACTGCTCATTCTCTATCCCCACCAAGGCTTCGAGCAGAGAAACGCCCTATGCTGCCCGGTGAGGGATTTAGTTGGATAATTATAACTGGGTGTTTACTGTGCACCATACACTGTGTCAATTTCTTTATATGAATTATCCTATTTAATCCTCCAAACAAGCCAGATGAGGAAGTATATTAGTTTGCTAAGGCTGCCATAACAACATACCGCAAACTGGGTGGCCAACAATAGAGGCTTATTGCAACACAGTTCTGGAGGCCGGAAGTCCAAGATCAAGGTGTTGGCAGGACTGGTTCCTTCTGAGGGATGTGAGGGAGAAACCATTCCAGGCCTCTCCCCTAGCTCCTGGTGGTTTACTAGCAATCTTTGACATCCTTTGGCTTGTGGATCTCTGCCTTCATCTTCATATGGTGTTCTCCTTGTGTATGTCTTTGTCTAAGTTTCCCCTTTTTGTGAGGAAACCAGTCATATTAGATTAAGGACCCACCCTATTCCACTATGGTATAAGCTCATCTTAACTAAATTTATCTTCAATGATCCTATTTCCAAATAAGGTCACGTTCTGAGGTACCAGGGGTTAAGACTTTGACATATAAATTTTGATGGGGGACACTATTCCACCCATTTAAAGATTAGAAAATAGGCCTAGAGAGGTTATGTTAACTTATTCAAGCAGAATGGCTGGGTCCCAGCTTCCATGGTAACCTGGTGCTTCCAAGGTGGGGAGGAGGGATGTGGTATAGATCCCGAGGAGTCACTGGGGTGCCACAGTGGCCCAGATTGTCCACGGCCGCTCCCAAAAGCTGTCTAGACAAGAGGTAATAAAGTTAGCTCCCAGGTGGTCAGATCTGCCTCTCATCAGCTATGTGGTCTTAGGAAAGTTATTTGAGCTCTCAGAGCCCCCATTGCTTCATCTGTAAAACGGGATGATAGGATGAGGTTGTGAAGATTAAAAGACACAGGACGATGGCTGAGAAATGTAGTGGTGACCAAAATTAACACCCATCCTCTCATCCCAACCACGCAAAATGGAGCTCTAGTCCACATACACAGGTTCCCTACATTTGGGCCCATTTTAAATACTTTGATTTATCTAATTAAGTGCAACCCTTGGCCAGAAAAATATCATTTGAGTGGAGATCAGGGTAAGGGGTGATAGAAGGGTCAGAAAGAAAGGATGTAAAGGAGAACGAGAGAAACAGACAGCTCCAGCTGTCCGCCGCTCAGCTAGGGGGCGCTGTTGGCATTTGGGGTTGGACAGTTCTTCCTTTGAATTACTGTCACACGCATTACAGGAAGCTTGCCATCCCTGGCCCCTAGGCACCAAGACAATAACCCCCAGTCATTGTGCAACTCAAAATACCCCACACATTTCCAAGCTCTCCCCCTAAAGATGGTCCCAGCCCTGGTTGAGAGCGATTAGAGATCCCAGCAGGACCCAGGCTTTACACCGTCTTTGGGAACACCCATAACTACCAGTGTTGGGATGAACCTACTGTCGGTGCTCAATTGACCCTTAGTGACTGATTCTTGAATTCCTCTAGGGTGATCCTTTCTCGCTGCTGGACTTCTCCAGCCCCGTTATCCATACTCTCCTCTGGGAGAAACTGGTGCAATTTCAGGGATTCAGTTACAGAAGGAGGGCACAGTTTCTCAGCTTACGGGGTAGCACTGGGAGTCTCTTCAAAACCACGCAGTAAATAAAGTGGCAAAAACAAATGCCTTAAGTCAACAGCTCCTCCTTGTCATCTCCATTTGAATTTTCTAAGCTTCTGACTGCCTGGGAGATTAACACAAAAGGAAAGATGTGGGAAACCCCCAAGTGAAGTGTCAGTCCCACTGAGAGAGATTCGTGTTTGCACAGCCATCCAGAATTTAGCACACTTTGTGTATCTCAGTATGGTGATTCCAGCCACTGGTACTCACGTGGAAGCCCGGTGATTACTCCTGTTGGGAGGAGCCGCTTTTTGAATTTCATTTTCTTCTTTCTCCCTTAATGATAAAGTCTGAAGTATCGGGCTGAGTAAATATTGTGAAATGGAAGTTGTTTGACCCAAACCCGTTATCTATTCATTGATTATATATTTAATTGAGCCACTGAAAGCCTATATCTATGTTACATTGGTTTAAATGCTGTAAAGTTTCCAATCCTCAAATGCAAGAGGTTTGCAAAAAAGCAAAATGCGGCTATTACTGAGTGAAATGAAAACTCTGTCCTCCAAATGCCTGCTTTGGTTGAACATAGTGGCTTGCTTTACTTCCAGATAAATTGTCATTGAAGCAAAACCAAGATATGAGAAATGTGAACTCACTCTCTTTCAACACTACCCATTGTGTTCAAATTCATAAGCAAGAAAGTTAAGAGCCCACCTTCCTCCCTGAGAAAATATGAAAGTTGTCTCTTTGAAATAGAATTCATTGCACTCCAACTTTGAGTGATATCTCTATTCAGATCCAACCGGATCCACAGCCCCCTTCCAAAGAGTTTTTTTCTTCTCAGGGGTGAGAATTACCCCATCTGGGATTCACTCTTCAAAAGGCTCAAGAAGCCTATTCATGTGAATGAAACTGCTCTCTTCAGGGCAGATGCGGAAGCTGCCCTCCCCAGGGCTTGGGCAACCCGAGGAAAGGAAATCACCTCGGTCGGTCGGTAGAGTGGCTGCTGGCACTGCTGGGGCTGCACCTGCCGTGTGTGCTTCTGTCCTCCTCAAAATGCAGTTTCTTGATGCCGAGGAGCTCCCCGTCGATGAAGAGGATGATGTTTTTGGTGAAGGTAAACTCATCCTTTTGGCAGGAGCCATTCGGATCTGCTTTGCTTTGTTTTGACACTAGTGGAAACTTGTGCCTGGCCTGGGCAAAAACTTGAGTGTTTTGAAATGAGGAAAGTGAAACATTCTGAATGAGACAGTGGCTGCCGGTATCAATTTAGGCACCGAAGGAATACGAGGCAAGGGGTGGGAAAGGGAGCTGCGTGGTTCCTCCGAAGACTTTTTTTTTTAAAGTCATGACTAGATGAAGGCTTAGTTTAGGTCGGAAAATAATAGGAGATCTTTCTCCTTGTCCCTCTTCTGTGCTGTCTCCTGTCTTAACACCTTAAGGGAAGCCTGTCATAGCACTTTGCACACAGCAGGGCTGCTAGGGTGGGAATGGGACCCAATGGACCAGGAAGGGTTCTCCGTGGGACCGTATTGCTTTAATCTGCACTTCCCGTCTCTCTCTCTCTCTGTCTCTTACTCTTCATCACACTTATTTGACATTCCAACTCTCCATTCCCCTTTGCCTTTCCTTTCTCCCGGTCGGGGATGCTGCAGCCCTGGCACCCCTTAGTTTTCCACTCTCACTTCACTGCTCTTCCCTGAGTTGACCTGTGCAGTGGGATTTGACTGTCCGGGTTGCAATTTGAAATGACTTATCTAATAATTGACGGATGTCTTGTTCATTCTGCCTGTGAGACTGGGCCACAGGCAAGAGCTTTTATAGAATGTGGACCTGCCCAAATAAATGGAAATCTGGACTCAAGGACCTCAGGAATTTGGTTATCTTCCATAGGAAACTATGTCTAGTAATTTTTTTTTAAACTCTATCAAGTAATTTTTTAAAGGAGCAGTAGTAAGGAGTGTGTGATTACTCAGGTAATTTAATTTGTTAAAAAAAGTTAAGGAGTATCACATAATAAGAATCTCTCATAATCAAATCATCTGGAATGTAACCACTGTTAATGTTTTGATATCTGTGTTTCCATTATTTTGTGCTACCCACAGAAATATTTAAAATCATAATTTGGGTTTTTATCACAACGTTAGTCAGTTTGAAGAATATCTACTTGAGCTCCACTGCTGTTTACCAAATTATCAAGCTGTTGCTTTACTTTGCTGACAGGCATTTAGAGCCACCATTACTTTGAAGTTTGATCTTGGGCCTCATTCTTCAATTTTCTTTTCTGCTTGAAGATGTTTTCTCTGGTTATACCTACTTAGATACTAACTCCCTTTAGGATTTGAAAAATGTTCACAACTTTGAAGATAAGCCTAGACTAGACAATTTGGTAATTATTCGCCCACCCCTCTCTCCAGGAATGACATTCCAACATGCCCAGCCCACATTTCTTTGCCCAAAGGTATTTTCGTCTTTGACATCAGCTGTGGTGCTAAAGAGCGCCATCTACAGACTGACACGCTGCACTCTGGAAAGTGTGAGGCCCCACCCTGAAGAGTTAAGACAAAGCAGGGCTGGATGAACCTGCAGGGTCTCTCCTCCTGAGCTTTCCTGATAATCAACGTGATTATTTTAACCTCAGTAACCATGGTGTAGAGTCGAGTTGGGAGTCAGACAAGATTGAGATTCAAATTCTGCTTTCTCCTCGGACTACCTGTGCTGCATAACTTCAGTTTCCTCAGTGGTGAAATGGGACAGTAATACCTACTGGGCTGCAGATTATCTTCATAGTGGATTCATCATATTTACGTCACGCTTCAATGTGATATGTTTTATCCTTTCCAAATTGATCGTCTCACTTAATTTAATGCCCAAAGATTAAAGAGAAAATCCTTGCAAGGCCAACATCCAGTGTATTTTTGTACAATTTTCAGAGTCATGGCTTATGTTTGACAATTTATGTGAAAGCTTATCCAGCCAATGCCTCATTTTGAGCAAGCTCTGCATAGGGTAAACGTCAAGAGCTTCAGCTCTGGAGTCGCACTGTCTGGACTCTGCCAATTAATTTACTTTGTGACCTTAAGCAGGTTACTTAATCTCTCTAAGCCTCGATTTACTCACCTATAAAATGGAGCATGAACCTCATAGGACTGTGTGCGGATCAAATGCTGTTACAGGGAAATGGTTTAGAATAGTGCCTAAAACATGGTCAGTGCTCAATGGATACTAATTCTACTGTGTTTTTACAAAAATGGGTTTATGGGATAGTGGCTTTATTCACATGTCTGTTTAACCTAGTAGATCATTTACAGAACTTAAGTTTATGAATAACTTTTCAGAGGTTTTATATGGTGGAAACAGCATAGGACAAGTTGTTGGGAGCCTGGCTGGTAGCCTTGCCTCTGCCTCTTTGAGCCTCATTCTTCATCTGAAAAAGATAGTTGATTACACATTTTCTGAAGCCTTATTCTTAAAAAACCCAGCATTCTGCTACGTAGTCTTTTCTGCATAGTGACATATATCTACCTAGAAAAATCCATGCTTGTTCTAGGTTTCATCTATGCTTTCAGTCCACTTAACATGCCTGAGAAACAGAAAGCTTTTGGTACAATGAGTTTCCTCTAACATAAAGAGAAGAAAATGCCCAAAAGCTTATTCTGAAGGCAACTATATTTCCTTGCAATGGACACATTTTTAAAGGTCCCTTTTCCCCTAGAGGAACGCGTATTTAGAATGCAGGTTCATTTGGTTAAAAGTGTATGTAAAATCCACTTAGATACATGGGCCACATAAAGGATCTGAGAAGAAAACAAAATGAATCATACTCTCAATGTATTTTTTTAACTTTCTGAGATTCTGTTTGCTTCAGCTATTGTTTTCTGTGGTTAAGGAAAATGTTAAGGTTCATAGAACTAAGAAACATTGTGTGTAACTTTGCTCTTGTTCTAGAGTAGGGTTGTATATGGTTAGAGAGAGAGAGAGAGAGAAACAGTTATCCACCCACACACCACAAACCCCAATATTTATTCTCTCTCTCTCTCACACACACACACACACACACACACACACAACCAAAGTTTGCTTTACAAACAACGTCAACAACATCATGTCATTTAGAAAATGGTTACCATCAAGTAGACTTAATCTTTCCGGGGGAAATGATTGATTTGATTATCAAAGTATTGAAAAACCAGAAGATAGAATTAGAAACTCTTTTCCCATTGTTGTTTCAAACTTATCAAATTTAAGAGCTTTCAACTGTTTTGTCACTGTGCAATCTTGACAGTCTGGTGAATGTTGGTGGAAATAACTGGATGGGTAATAATGGTAATGATAACCATAACAATTATGATGATGATGGTGATGATAATTTAAAAAAGAAGAAAAGAAGGACCACTCACAGTGTAGGTCCTTAACCTGCCTTCAAGAAAAGCAGAATTCATGTGTGGGAAGAAACGGTTCACCAGGTGGTGGTCAGTCGTATTTTAGCAGCCAAAATTATTCCTTGGCACATGTTAAAACTGCAGTCGCTTCTTTCCTTAGAACACAAGCCCTTACTGCCTCCATTTTCAGCACTGCTCAGTAATCTGTTGTCAAGCACAATGATTAGAATAATAAAACACCATGAGTTCACAGTGTGTGTGCAAAGGATTTCTCAGGCTTTTATATTCCCCGGACACTTACATGCCTTTTAAGATCTCGCTTAAAGACCATAAGAGACTGCAAAGCTTTTGCCAGATCTTTGAATGGCCCCCAGAGCTGGCACAGTGCGGCTCAGCATGAGAATACTTCTATCCTAGATGACTATGTCTAGGAAAGTTGTTTCCACCTTCCCAAAGGAGGGGATCTCCCTCAGATGAGGATGAACTGGCAAAAGGAAGTCCGCTCAAGCATTAGCTGCCTGTTGCTCTTCAAGAGACCAACAGCTGGTTGGAAAATATGCCACTCACTTTTGAACCAAAACTCTCTCCTTTCCCCAGGTCAAGTAAGTTAGCACTTTTTCCCTTTCAAAGGGAACTTTGGCTCAGAGAGAGAAAAAGATAGCAATACACTTATTTAAAAAAATGTAATTAGGATAGATGTCTGCTTTTTGTATTTTAATGTAGACTGTTTACAAAACCAAGGTAGTGTGTTATTTAAAAAATAAGTAAATAATTATATAATATATACTAGTTGTAATCTGGTATATTTTAATACTGTCACCTGAATTATATTTGCCCCTTCCAAAACTAAAAAAAGAAAAAAAAAGAGAGAAAAGAAGGAAAAGAGATTAAATTAAGATTGTGTACAAAACCAATACATACTGGCAGTTCAGACTCATAAAGTCAGACCCTCCACGGAAAAAGTATGAGAAATACAACATAAAAGCGTATGAGCCCTGGCTAGAAAGAGTTGGAGCTTATGTTTGATTGGTTATGCCACATTTATATCACACAAATAAATGCAGGCATTGTTATTTAACTATGTTGAATCTTTCTCAAAAAAATATCTAGAGTTCTCAAGTAAACCCAAGTAATGATATTGGAAAAGGGGCAAAAGAGGCTGGCCCGGTTTCCCAGGTTGAAAAGAAGTGGTCACTCTTTGCTTTCACGATTTGCCAAGATTTCTTGGATCAATTTCCACCCCTGGATTCCTGGATAAATGCTTTGGTTGGAAGTCGTTTTCCTTCCTTTATTTGTCACAGGGTCTGGAGCAGACACAGACCTCCCCACAGTAATTCATGCCTGTGTGACCTCTGCCTTGGATTACTGTGAAACATTCTCTTCCCATAGATGTCTAGGAAGCTTTCTTTGGCTGGTGCCAAAGAGATGGTGTCATTTCAGGGGCACAAACTAAAATAGCACATTGCACTAAAGCTATGCAGGCTGTCTCACCAACCCACCCCTCTGATTTATGGCCTCTAGGGACGTCAGAGTAACCTACTTAGATCAAGCCAATGCCAAAAGGGGCCCAATATCACAAGTAAAACATTTTAAATGTTTATTTTAGTATCACTATGAGCAGCCAGTAAAGTCTTAATTTTTAGGAATAGTGTAAGACATACTAGAGTGTGTCTTCTATAGGGCTTAAGTTGAAAACTGAAAGTATATGCATACCCATTGTAAGTGTAGCAATTTTTTTTTAAAAAAAGAAATACATAGTCGTTATGACAAAAACGCTGAAATATATTGGGAATATTGCCCTCCCACCCTCCTTTGATAGAAGCCACTTCATTTACTGAAGCCAATATATTTATTAAAGAGATGTAATTTATCCAGTTAACTAAGCCTCATGTATTTTACTGTGCTAAGCAAATGTCAGCTTCTTCAACTTCTCATTTATTTTTGGATAGCTAAATTTTGTTTATCGATTGTTTGCCAAAAGCTGTGATGTTTAACTAAGATGTTTAAAATTAAGTTGATGTCAGAAGACATTTTTAAAAAGGAAAAGATATTAGTTGAGCCAAATTCAAGTGACTGTTTCAAGTCTTAGAAGAAGGACAGAGAAAAGTCGGAGAGAAAGATGAAGAACTAGTGAATGGTCCCAGCATTCACTGGAGAGAAGAAAATGAAACCAGAAATGCAGGTGCTAGTGGGATGCTAAACACTCTTGCACTTCCTTGACTTTCACTATGTCCCAGGCTGTATCAGGTGCTGGTTTCTGGGGAGCCCGGAATGTGGATGTGTTCGGCCGACTACGATGGTGTCTTAGTCCATTTTGCATTGCTATAAAGGAATATCTGAAGCTAAGCAATTTATAAAGAAAAGAGATTTATTTGGCTCACAGTTCTGTAGACTGTACAAGAAGCATGGTGCTGGCATCTGCTTTTGTTGAAGGTTTCAGGGAGCTTCCAATTGTGCTGGAAGGTGAAGGGAGAGCAGGCGTGTTACATGGCAAGAGAGGGAGCGAGAGAGAGTCCATGTTCTTTTAAACAACCAGCTCTCATGTGAACCAGTAAAGCAACAATTCACTCCTTACCTCAGGAAAGGCACCAAACCCATCATAAGGGATCTGCTCCCATGACCCAAATACCTCCCACTAGGCCCTAGCTCCCACATTGGGGTCAGACTTTAACATAAGATTTGGAGGGGACAAATACCCAAACTATATCAGAGGGTGATGATTCCATAACATCTGCACACCCCAGAATGAAGGAGGGATGCATCAACAACTTGAACTGTCCAATCCTTGTTGCTAAACAAATCAGGTCATGTAAACTGAAAAACCACTTCACTTTGTGCCCTCCAAGATAAAAAGAACAAACTACTTGAACCTTTTCAGATTTTTTTTTCTTTCTTTTTTTCTTTTCTTTTTTTTTTTTTTTTTTTTTTTTTTGAGACAGGGTCTCGCTCTGTCATCTGGGCTAGAGTGCCGTGGCATCAGCATAGCTCACTGTAACCTCAAACTCCTGGGCTCAAGCCATCCTCCTGCTTCAGCCTCAGGAGTAGCTGGGGCTACAGGTGCACACCACCACGCCCGGCTACTTTTTTCTGTTTTATAGACACGGGGTCTCGCCCTTGCTCAGGCTGGTCTCAAACTCCTGACCTCGAGCGATCCTCTCTCCTTGGCCTCCCAGAGTGCTGGGATTACAGGCGTGAACCGCCGCACCTGGCCCCTTTTCAGGTATCTTTAAAAGGAAGATTTTGACTTATGCTGGGATAGCAATCAAAAGGAAGACGTAAAGTCCAGTTTTACTCCAGAGACAAATTAATAATAATTTATATCATCGTCATCATCGTTCTTTCACATGTGGACTTTCTATCTCTTAAACTTTTTAATGCTTCAACTTGTTTAAGAAACGTTTCAGGCAGAAGATACTTAAGGAGACAATGATGGGTACAAGGTAAAAATCTTGGACCTTAAAATATAAACATGAGGGAAATGTGAGCTTTTTAGGGAGGGCAAGATTTCTTTTTTCCCAATTGAAAAAGAAAGAAAACACTTGTTTCAAGCTTTGTAAAGACTTTCATTAATACAGAGCTTATTAAACAGAGAAAAGATCCTAAAGATATTTCATCTTCTGCTGTATTATAGGTTTAGCCCTAAAAAAAATCATTTCTAAGAAAAATAAAGAGAAGAAATACATTACTGCCTTTTGGAAAGTGCTGAAATTGTAGTGCCACCTTTTCACCGCAAATTTTTTCTTCTTGTCTTTGGCTTATTGGGAGTTAAAAATTTAAATATTTATACTGCACAACTCAAACAGCAACAGGGAAAGACCAGCTGGTCCCTTCTCCCTCTTATCTTCACTCTAAGCTGTTCATTCAGTGTAAGTGGTAATGAGCTAATAAACAAGAAGAAAATAACTTGCCTTTTGGATCACAAGTCAAGTCAGCTGGCTGAGCTGTTGAATATCATTTTTTTATTTTCTGTAAATTAGCCTTCAGAAATCTCTGAGAAGGAATAAATATGAAAACATTTTCTATGATGGGATTTTTCTTTCTATCTATAACAGCACAATATACTGACAGAATGATATTTTTAAAATACACCAAAGATTCAAATAAGCAGATACGATTCGTGAAAGATACTCTCAATTGCCTTCAGATAAATCGCGTGACTGAAATATTAGGAAAAGCAAACTCTTCTCCTTCAACTTCGGGTTTACAGGCTGAAGGGTACCGAGGATGTCTTTGAGGTAGTGAGTGCCTCAGGCCCCTGTTAATCTCCATTAACATCTCTAAAAATTGAAAAATACATTAAAATTTTAAATCTTAATATAAAACATAGTAAAAGGCTTTTTTTATAGAAAACATTACTATTTTGAGTGATCTGCACTCTACGATCTGAATAAAAAATCACATGCTTGCTCTGTAAACAGCTTCCAGAAGAGGACCAGACCCCTTTCCCAACCGTATTGCTATACTAAGTACTTTGCATACGGAAATTCTGAAGCCACTGTTGTTTTCAAATCTTTGGTTTTTTATTATTCAGATTTCCAAACTGAGAGAAAGTAGCATATTTGCCATAGAATGAGCGAAATATTTGAACTCAAAAGATCTAGTTCAGCTTACTAGTTGTTTGACTTTGGACAAATTATCTAAGCCTTCAGAAGATTCAATTTCCTTTTTTCATGTGGAATTGATGATAATGATGGTGGTGATGATGATAATGACAATGGTAATGATGGCGGTGATGATGGTGGTGGTGGTAATGTTGGTGGTGATGATGATAATGATAATAATGATGGTGGCCGTGGCAGTGGCGAGTGATAGTGATGATGGTGATGATGATGGTGATGATGATGGTGATGATGATGGTGGTGATGGTGGTGGTGGTGGTAATGTTGGTGGTGATGATGATAATGATAATAATGATGGTGGCCGTGGCAGTGGCGAGTGATAGTGATGATGGTGGTGATGATGGTGATGATGATGGTGATGATGATGGTGATGATGATGGTGGTGATGATGGTGGTGGTGATGGTGGTGGTAATGATGGTGATAATCGTGGTGGTAGTGACGGTGATGATGATGATAATGACAATGATAATGGTGGTGATGGTGGCAGTAGTAGTGATGGTCGTGATGACAATGATGATAATGATGATGGTGGTGGTGGCGATGATGCGAACCATGGAGACAGTGGTGGTAGAGGTGGTGAGAGTGAGGATGGTGGTGATAATAGTGATGGTGGTCATGGTGATGATGATGATGATGACTGTCCACTCAAAAAATTGCTGATGTTAAAGGAGATAATATATGAGATAATTGAAAATCGTAAGGGCTTACTACATAAATGTCAGTTATTATTTAATTGTGATTTTTCTCAGCTGTCCCATCCTCCCAGGTCTATACAATTCCCCCCTTCTACTCCTGACATTAATGACAAACCACGCTGGGTTGGCTTAATTAAAGACACAAACTGATTAGAGCAGAGCTATTGACACTGCTCACTTGAAATGCTTTCCTGGGAATATAGAGGTACCTCTGGCTCATGAGTTAGCAAGGCTTATAGTTATCTGATCTCCACCATGTGACCAAGGCAGGGCTCAGAATCACCCCACTGCTTACCTGTGTTCTGTTGCTTTAATCAATCTGATCTCCACCTGAAAATTCCTTGGGTATCAAAGAGCAACACATGCTATGGCAGGTTTCTTGGGGAGAGGGGCCCCTTGCCTTGTCCAGAAACGCTAAAGGTGAAGAATCATATCTCTAATAGTTTCTTTACACAGGACCTATTTCCTGAGTAAATATTTACTGGTGGTAAACACATCACATCCCCCATCGCCACTTTGCAGAGTTCTTTAGAAAAGGTAATCTGATAAAGGCTGAATTTTCTGTATTTGTTAAAACATTTCTAATTTAAAGAGAGCACCCACTGAAAACTTTAATTGTATATATAGTTACAGTATTTTAGGACAGTAATTAAGATTTTAAGTGAAGCCTCTACAATGTCCCCTTAGTGGTATTTTGTTTTTGTGTTGACTTTCATTACTTTTTAAATATTTTCAGTGGTAAAAGCCTCCTGAAGGAAAGCATGATTTATGTGTATTTGTGTGAAAATATATCAAGTTCATTAAAAATGTACAGGAGGACAAACAGCTCAGTTGCTTAATACACTACTAAATGGGGCAGAGAAAAGTGAATAGAATCCAACCTCTGTGAACTAATCAGCATGTATTTATCGAGCACCACCCGGAAGAGTTACAACCGGGGCACATCACTTGTCAGTTAGGCTGGAAATGGTACCAGCTGTGCAGGGTAGTCCAGGAATGGATCCACCCAAATCCTCCCCACTCCTGGAAAGACAACTGATAATGAGTCAGAAACATGGTCTTCTGTATGTGAAAAGACAGCACATCTTGTCATTTACAACATGGATTATAATGCAGAACACAGAGAAAAGCCTCGTGAGTCTTCCAAATGTTGATTATGTGCCCAAAAAGACAGACGTTTATGCTCTTATGACCCACCAGGTACCACTGAGAACTGCACACAGTGAGTCGCTGGCTCTCGGCACCATTTCTTGGTCTGGGCAGAGGTTGGTAAGCCATGGTCTGCAGGCCAGATCCAGCCCACCACCTGTGTTTACACAGCCTGCAAGATAAGAATGGCATTTACAGAGGAAGATTTGCAATAGATTTGATGATGGGAATCACCAGCCCTGAACCCCAATTAAGTAAAATGTTATTCCAAAGAAAAAGAACTACATTCTTTTCCTTAATAGACCACTTTTTAAAAAGTGCTCAATTATTATATTTGAATTCTGTCAATTAAAAAAAGATGTAAAATTTCGTTTTCTCTCTTGTTACATGTATTAACATAATTTCCTCATTTTGACCTCTCGGCCCACAAAGCCTAAAATATTTACTGTCTGGCTCTCTACAGAAAAAGCCTATCAACCCCTGGTCTAGGCCATCAACTTGCAAATCTTAGGGTCATTGAGAGTTTTGTTACCATCTCTTCTTCTGGCCCTTACCCTTTTTGTGTCTGCTGGGAGGGTCTTACCATTATTAAATCCCCATGTAAGAGGGAACTTATCCCTGTTGTGGTTATTTTAATACTCCTTTAAGGGGAATATATGTCATCACATTACATTGCTCTGTAATACCAGTTGGAAGGATGATGAAAAATTGGTGGTCTAAGATGGAATGAAGGCAACATCCTGTAAAAAGAGAAACAAAGTAGGACTATGGGTCTATACTCCCAGCCCAATAATAAATCCAGTGAAAAGAGATAGCACACAGGAAGTGGCCAGGGTCCTTCTCATTTATATGTGTGCATCATTTCAAGGGATTCCTCTCCCCATTTGACTCTTTGGGTTTACACATCTCCAAGATCTAAAGCACTTAGACCTACTCCTAATGAATGACTAATAGGTAAGCATGACTCAAAGCAATCTTCTGGGCATTTCCACACACACAAGTCCCCCAGTTCACCAAGCAGTGATGGTGCCAGGCCTCGGGGAGCATCTCCCAAAGAAATCACAAATTGGAACTACATTACCTTTATGGTAGGAGATTACATGGGCTTAGCAGAGCTTTGATCATCCCAAAAAGTGCTGGCTCTTGTCCACTGCCATGCATCTATAAAGCAGATCAGCATGTGTCTGCTCAGCCTGCATGTTAATTTGAGAACAAGGAAGGCTTTTCAAAACAGACACAACAGAAGACATCTAAAAGCGCTGCCACACATACCCACACACATTTAAAGGGGCCACTGGGCTCCTGGTTGCTAAACATTAGAAGCAGCAGGAATGTTTAGCTCTATTAGGCATCTCTGAGCAGTTTTAACTTGCTGTGGGGGGAAAATCTTGCTATTAAAAAGAGTTAGGAAACTCTTGCGCACTGTTAGTAAGACTGTAAAATGGTATAGCCGCTATAGAAAACAGTATGGCAGCTCCTCAAAAAATTAAAAATAGGATTACCATATAATCCAGAAATTTCACTTCTGGATATATACCAAAAGAATTAAAAGCAGAGTCTTCACCGGGCACAGTGGTTCACACCTGTAATCTTAGCACTCTGGGAGGCCAAGGTGGGAGGATCATTTGAGGCCAGGAGTTCGAGACCAGCCTGAGCAAGAGCAAGATCCTGTCTCCACAAACAATTGAAAAATTAGCTGGGGGTGGTGGTACCTGTCTGTAGTCCCAGCTACTTGGGAGGCTGAGGCAGGAGGATTGTTTGAGCCCAGGAGTTTGGAGTTGCAGTGACCTATGCTGATACCACTGCACGCTAACCCAGGCAACAGAGTGAGATCTTATCTCAAAAAAAGAAAAAAAAAATCAGAGTCTTGAAAAGATACTTGCACATCACATTCATAGCAACATTATTCACAATTGCCAAAAGGTAGAATATCCATACAGAGAGAAATGGATATGCAAAGTATGGTACAGCATATACCTACAATAGGGTATTATTCAGCCTTAAAAAGGAAGGAAATTTTGACATATGCTACAGCATAGATGAACCTCGAGGACATCATGCTAAGTGAAATAAGTCACAAAAGATGAATACTGTATGAATACACTTGTATGAGGTACCGAGAGTAGTCAAAGTCATAGAAACAATAAGTAGATGGTTGTTGCAGATGGGCGGAGGGAATGAGGAGTTGTTTAATGGGCACAGAGTTTCAATTTTGCAAAATGAAAGAGTTGTAGAGATTGGTTGCAGCACAATGTGAACGTACTTTACACCACTGAACTGTACACTTAAAAATGGTTAAGATGGCAAATTTTATGTTATCATATTTTATCATAATTATTATCTATGTCTCTACATTGAGAAAGAAAAAAGCTCAGAATGGATATACTAGAATACAAGAAAATATCAGGCAATTCTTGAAAGTCTGCAGAGCAGTTGCTTTTTTTGAGCCATGCAAATTTAACAGTAAGGAACTGAATTTTCACAAAAGATAGAAGTGATTCAGGAAAACTGTCTCTGACCAAGACTGGGCATATCTGATGCCATCTTAGAAAGACTGTTTTCTTCATGGCAGCACGTGTGAGAGATAAGTATGGGATTCTTACTACTAATTTATGTCTGGTTGGGAATCAGTTTTAGGATCTCTGCATAAATGCTTTGAGATTAGCACTTACTGAAGCTTCTCTAGAGAGGAGTAGCATAATTAGAAGATGTGGTCCCCTTGGGAGCTTATGAACTATTTAGGGATATAAGATTTATTCTTTCATTCATTTCAAGAGTATCTATTGGAAGTCTACCCATGTGCTAAATTCAGTTCTATTCTGGCTCTTGGTATACAGCAATGAATATCACAAAGTCCCAGCCCTTATGAAGTTATATTGTAGAGGAGGGAGACAGAAAATAGACAAACATGTGAAAATAGCATGTGCCATGTGGAGACAGGTGTCATGGGAAAAAGTTAAGTGCGGGGAGAGAAGGATAGAGCACGGTGGTCAGGGAAGACTTTACTGGCAAATGCCCAGAGGCCTGAAGGAAGTCAAGGTCTGACCATATGAATGTCTAGCGAGAATGTTCCAAGAATAGCAAGGAGGCCAGTGTGTCCGCAGCACAGTGTTTGCAGGGCAGAGTTGTGGAAGACGAGATCCAAAAGGCTTTGAGGGAGTCAGCTCTTGTAGAGCCATATAGGCCACCATAAGGATTTGAGTTTTTACTCTATGTGGGATGGGGAGCCGTGGGCCACAGTTGAGCAAAGTAATGAATCTGATTCGCCTTACAAAAGGATCATTCTGATTGTTGTCTGAAAAAGAAAGATGGAGGCTAGAGCAGAAAGGCCAGATAGGAAACTATTGCCATAATCCAGGGAGAGCTAATGGGACATTTACCTGGCCTGATACTGATTGAATACGGGGGGTACAGAGAAAAACAGGCAAGGATTATTCTAAGGCTTTGGCTTAAGAATCTGGAAGGATGACATTGCTCTTCACTGAAGTGGGAAAGGCTCCCAGAGGAGCAGGCTGGGGTGAGAAGGGAGTTGCTGTGATGGGGAATCAGGAGCCCAACTCTAGACAGCAAAGTTTATTGCATACACATCAACAGTGCTTGACTTAACAAAGTCCCACTCTAAGTACCCAGGAACTCGGGAAATAACTGTTGAAATGTTGATTATAAAGCAGCATATACATAAGTGAAAATTATTCAAACATTTATCTCTAGTTTATGGGGATTGGGCTATATAACCTATATGGACTGTTTCATAAGACCAGGAGTTCAATAACACAATACAAACTGTTCAGAACACTCTGAGGAGATTACAGGAAAGATCAGAGGGGAAGGGCTGGAATAATCTGAGCAAGCTTCTCCGAGGTGAATATTTGACGGTGAGAGCTTAGCATCCTTGGAGCAGTGTTAATATAAACGTGATAAGCATGGAAATACATCTGTGACCACTCCATCTTCACACGCTTTTCTGCATTTGGTGCTACACACACCAAATTCCAATGCTTGCATTTCTTGGCCTTTTGCTTCAGAGCTGTACATTCATAGAATCTCAGCAGGAAGAGACCTAAAGAGACTTTTGGTCTCTGCTCCCCACAGAAGGCAGGCAAGGAGTCAACCCATTGCTTAGCTCCCTCCTTTTTTCCCTTTCTAGAGGAGAATTATCAGTATTCATCAGTAACACACACATTTAACACTCAGTAGCTAGCAGGTAGCACATTCGCTTTTATTTTAACTCAAATCCCACAAGCTATGTCTTCAATCACTTCTTTTTATTCTAATTGCAGGGAAAACTTGTTCTTCCTTCTGTAAGATAGTCCTTTGTATCCACAAAAATCATTAAAAGAACATACTAACACACACTAATTCTCCAAACACTGACATAGCCAGCCTAATATTTGTATTCCACCGGCACTTGAGTTGAATAACCTATCTACTGCCAACAAAAAGGTGAGTGAAGAGGCCCAAATGTCTGTGAATTAGAATATGAGATGCAGGGGGGCACGGCCTACAGCTGTTGAACTTGAATTCCACTGTGAATGTGGCACCCAGGGCTGAGAGGCGCATCTCAGAGAGGCCTGTGTACATTTGCTCTTCTAGAACCTGCCAACATCCGGTGCTTATCCTCACTCTGACTTAGCCATCGTCTTGTGTGCGAAGAACAAACGAGAGCAGGTGTTCACATTTATCTTCCTCAAGTGGCCCCTTGAGGCTCTTGGGAGAAGGGTCAGAGAAGGAAGAGGCTGAAATGAAGCCTTCCTCCCCCTAGCTGTCAGCCCTGCCAGCAGACAGCTGTTTCAGCCTCTTCCTGCTGCTGCTAATGAAAACATCGCTGGGATTCAATAAAAGATGTTTAATATGGAATTGCTTGGAGAAGCCACTTTCTTTGGAGATTTGCTTAAACACAGCACTTGGATTTATTATCATCGTTGTGAAATTTTCACCTCCAGCAGCCTTAGCGTGAATGACCTATTTTGAACGTGACAGCCGATTACACTTCAGTAGCGTGAATAATTTATGAGGTGCGAGAGCACTGTCAATGTAGTGCATATTACAGCAGTCCTGCTCGCCTGGCTAATTATGGAGGATGACAGCGCTCTGTTGTCACGGCTCCTATCCCAAGCTGCCAGCGATGAGGACTGTGTGTCAGAGAAGGAAAGAGGGGAAATGGGGCCAGGGCCTGGTTCCTGCTACCAAAGAAGGCTTTGTGGGCTGAGCGAGCTGTGCTGCAAGAATTGGATTTCCACTTTTACCTCTGCAAAGTGAAACTGTGCAGGGCCCGTGGGGATGGATCTTGTATCCAGTATCCTGATTTTGCATAAAATATATGTTAGCTGGGGGAGGTGCAGGCTGTGAAAGAGTGACTTAGGGAGGAAAGAGGCATTAGACTCTGAAGCTGCCAGGATATCTAATGATTTCCAAGCTTGCAAAGGACCCACAGGCCTTTTTAATATGCAGCTGGACTCAGAGCCCAGGAGCAGGAATGTGAGACCTGCTGAGAGAAAGGAGGGGAGCACACAGCCAGGGGCAATCTCAGTCAGGGCTTCAGAATGTGTTCCCTGTGTTTTAAGCTGTCTCGACACTCTCTAGAGCTCTCTCTAGCTTTGCCTGAGTAGTAGTGACAGCTCATTTAACCTCGCGGGACCTCAGTTCCAGATGTAAATTAAGCTCCAAAATAGTGTCCATGAAGATTGTGAAGATTAACAGCCAGGTGACAAAGTTGTAAGTAATAGGGCTTCTGGGTCTGTAACTCCTCCTAAAATCATCTCCTGAAGTTAAGGGTCTCAACTTTATGAATTAGGAAGGAACTGACCTTTAGAAAGATCTTTGCATAGTTCTGGTCAGGGACAGGGAAAGGAATTAAACAGGATTACGTGCAACAATATCCCTGGCCTAAAATGGAAAGAAAAATGAAAATTAAATTAAATTAAATTAAAGGAGTTACTTGAAGAAGAAATATTTTAAAAATATGAATGACTGGATAAAAGCAGACTGTTAAAAATTTTACCTAATAATCAATAGGTAATTATTAATGAGTATCCGTCAGGGCAACTTCAGGAAACTGATGGCTCCCTCAAATTACAGTAAGTCAAAGAAGGTTAATTTACAAAGAGATGAATTTCAAAGGTGGGAGGTACTGGGATGGTGGGGTCAGCTGCTGCAGCGGTACAACTACCACTGGCCCAAAGGATGGGAGACGAAGAAGTTGCCAGAACCTGCAGGAGAGAGAGCTGTGTTGCCTGGAGGGAAACGGTCATCTTTCATGAAAGGGCACAGCCAGCCCAAGGTGATGTCACAGGGAGGAGCCAGGGAATTCACACCCTGACCTCACGCCCATCTCCTGTTGGAGCTCCCCACTGACCAGACCCAACTGGACATGACTGGGCAAGGTGGCCGCTGATGTGGTCCCCACAGATGAGCCCGCAGGGCAGGGAGCAGGAGAGAGAAAGAGGGAGAGTGGACAGGAAGGTGCAGCATGGGACAGCCCGCAAGCCAGGGACCGCATCAGGCCCAGGGACACAAAACAAATAAATCACCTTGTAGAACCTTATAGAAGAATTTCTTCTTTCAACATTTCCCCTGGTAATGAGAGAAAAAGGAAGGGATTTATTGTGAAGTACAAGTCAATTTAGAACTTTAAGAAAAGCCTACATATCAAGTACTTAGCATTGTGCTTACACATAGATACTGATAGTTTCCAATCACTTCCACTTTGAATTCTTTTAAACTCATTTTAATATCTTTGTGCAATAACATGCATTGATTAAATATGTGCCATTTACTTTCAGCCTATGAGACTTAGAACTGTAAAAGTTTGTAAAGTGAATATTTTGCCAAAATTTTTGTCAGTCTAGATCGCTGGTTCTCAAAATGTGATCTAAGGACTCCTGGGGTTTCCCAAGACCCTTCAGGAGGTTCCCGAGGTCCTCAATATTTTTTAAAAGTATAAAATGGTCTTGAGACCAATAAGTTCACAAACAGCTGGTCTAGATTATAGTATTCTGTAAATGGGTCTTGAGTCCAAAAAATATTGGGTACTGCTGGTCTGGATTATGTTATTGCAGAAAATGACCTCTATATGTAATATAATAATAAAGTATGAGAAATCTAATCTCAGGTTTCTGAAGAGACAGTAATTGTTTGCTACACTTAGAGCTCATTTTATTTCCCATCAACTCTGAACATTTCAATGATTATCTTCTATCCATGCAGCCTTCCAGGTCACTTGGTGCAGAAGCTAGAAGTAGGAGTGGAGATGGGGTTTAGGACTGGGATAATGTGAGTGCAAAGGCCTGATTTCAGCATCCCTGGGACATTCATTCTTGGGACACACTAAAATGCTAAGAGTGTTGGCCAAACACGTTTCCCATTGTGCAAGCAGATATGTGTGACAATGGCAAGGAAACAGCCTGAGATGTCTACTCCCTTGAGGACCTTATCATTGGTACCAGACATGGACAAAGGATGACAGGGTCCTGCTCTCAGCAGTTCAACAAGCGGTGAGCAAGACCCAGCTGTCATTTGTCAGGTTGAAACATGCTTCTCTGGCTGCAGTTAGGATGCCAATAAATACAGGCATGTTATGCTCTTTTTCCAGGGGAAAAGGTGGCAGAAGCCAGCAGGGCCAGTGTGTGCTCTCATTTCTCATTCAGTCAATATTTATTGACGATCCTCTATCTACACTCATTAATATAGTGGTTACTATACTATACACAGCTCAAAACATAGTCCCTGATCTCAAGGAGCTTAGAAACTAGTGGGGAGAAGTATATTAAATATCTACCACAGAAGGAAGGTGTCTGATTGGGTCTGTATTTGGGGGACAGATGATGTACAGGAGGACTCAGGTAGCACATGGATGGCCAGTGAAGGTGCCTTGAAGGAAGTATTGTTTGAACAGGGCTTCATAGGCTGGGCAGGAATTTTAGAGACAAACTCACAGAGGTAGAAGAAAAAGTGGTGGGCGAGCGCTCAGCAGAGAATTTCCAGGCAGTAAAAATGGCCTGAGCAAAAATATTGGAGCAGAAATTGTCAAATGTTAGAGCCAAAAGGCAGCTTTGCAGTCAGGTTATCCAAACTCTTCATTTGACAGATGAGGATACAGAAATCCACAAAGGTTGAGACTTGCACTGAGTTCTCTGTTGGCAACATGAAAATAAAACCCACGCGTCTCGACTCTGAGTCCAGGACTCTTTCCAGGGCTGTTCCCTGGATACACAGTGGGAAGAGCCAGAGCTCAGAGCCCTCACGGCAGAGCGGTGGTGATGCAGCTGGAGCCACATTGCGGTGCCCAGGGGGCTGGACGCCTCTTTGGACTTTATTCAGACCAGTGTTTCCCGAAGTGTGTTCTGAGATGACTGTGCCAGAACCATCAGTGTGCTTGTTAAAATGACACGGGAGAGGAAGTGACCTGAAAACCTGCATGTTAAACTCCTTCCCAGAGTGAGTCTTATGCACTTCATAAACTAGAAAATTAAAAATAAAGAGAGAGGGAGAAAGATTGGTGAGAGCAGCAAATGGAGGGCAAGAAGTCAATAGATGTGAGCAAGGTGGAGGGCAAAAAGGTATAGTGTAAGAAAGGAGTCCAAGAATCTTACAAGTGGCAGCCTTCCAAGCCAGAATCTGGCCATGCATTTGGGTGGCCAAGTATCTATAGGGAAAGGTCTTTAGAGTAGAGAAGGTACTTCAGAATCAGGGTGTTAGATCTGCTATCCATATGGATACAAAGAGAGATTCGATCTCAGTTGTATCTGGTTACCTCTCTCCAGGACTAGTTAACTAGGCCAAGAGCAGAAGCCAGACTTCACCAGCATCCTAGGCACAAGGTAGATACAGAAATATAAATACACAGAAGTCAGTAGATACAACCAAATCTCTAAGACACCATCTGATCAGAGCATCAATTTCGCTTCTTCATGGCAGTGATTCTTCAGGCATGTTCTGAGTTCTGTATTACATAGCTGAAGCTCTAAGCCAGGAAACTAAATTGGTTGCATTTTGGATGTTCCTCTGCTTTCTTCTGATGAATTGTATGTCTCCTAGGATTGATTGATGGAGGCAAGAACACTCGGGCTGGCCTGGCCGATTCTGTTCCTCACTGCCTTAAAACCAAAGACTTGTTTAAAAAATACTCATGACAGGAGAACAGGATACAGTTCACTGATTGAAAGCGACCATTTTCAGTGCTGCTGAAGTTCAAAATCGCACAAAATAATCACGGTTCCCATAGCACCCGTAATACTTCCTCTTTTATAACATACACCTCACCTCAACTCCAGACTCCACAAGGCAGGTTTCATGATTACTGAGCTCACCTCTGTCTCTTGCCTTTAGCAGAGAGCCTCGTACCTGAGTTGCACTCAATTATGTGTTGAGATAGCTATCATTTGTACTTAGGCATGTTTTTAATTAAGATTGATGTATGAGGAGGGGAAAAAAACTCTACTATGTTAAACTGTTTCTTCTTTGGAAGGAACCATTCCTTTTCAATGGCATGAAAGAGTAGGGCAAAAATCTCATACCAGGGGGTTTTCTGTAGTATTCCCATCCCCAGTGCTGACAAGCTCTGGGCTTTCCCTGGATGAGGTTACAAGGACCCAGCCAAGGTATCTGAATGCTCTGCTCGGTGAAGTTTTGGGGATAGAAGGATCCTCCTTAGAGAGTAGTAGGAACCTAGAAGGAAGTAAACAGTGTCATAAGAGAGAGAATGGAGATGAGGAGAAATTAGCCACTCAAGAATGAAGACTTACCTCAGTGACATTACAGCAGGGGCAGTGATTTAAGAGGCAGTGTGAAGACCTTTTAACTAAGCACCAGGAGACCTGGTGTGGGCTCTTTATTTGGTTACGTGACCTTGGGCAAATCACTTCTCTGGGATTTGGACCAGACAATCCAATAAAAGTTTAGACCTATGCTGCCTGGTCCCTCACTCGCACATGTGCTTGCTCTCCTGGGATGCTCGTGCAAGAAACTGCAGCGGCTACAAAGTCGCCCAGGACAGATTCCATCTCCAGGTGCCCCCAGCCCAACGAGGGAAATTGGCCTGTGTTGATCCTTCGCCTTCCATACTCCACACGCTGTGCTCCCTTCCTGAGGGGCTAACTCGAGCATGGGTGCGGGAGGTGTGCGCGGACGCAGCTTATTGCACCCCCTTCGTTCCCGTTCAGAGCTACAGTCCTGAATCCAGAATGCTGAGTGATGCAAACGCAATGAAAATCCAAAGGCGGCAATCTGGGGAGCCACTCCATGCTTCTCTCTGGTCTCTGCTCTCTATGTACACACACACACACACACACACACACACACACACGCACCTGCCCCCACCCCCAGTCATGCCCAAGCCTCAGCAAGATACTCCTCAGCCAAGAGGGGAAGTTGGGGTGAGGAGTGGATTGTACTACCTTAAAAAAAAGCATTAGATTTGTAATCCCACCTGACTGAATACTAGCTTTACTTTTGTGATCGTAAGCAAGTAATTTGCTCAGTTTATCAGAGCATGATTATTCTTATCTTTTAAATGGGGACATCAATGGAAACAGAGCTTGTAAGCGCAAGTGGGATAATGCCTGTAAAACACCTAACATCATCCATCCAGTCTCTCTTTTCATCCTCCTCCCCCGGCCTCCCATAAAATTTATACATCTCTTACAGCAGGCAGGGAAGGTGGGAAAGCGGGCAAGTGGAAAGGCTGCTTCTGTCCAGGGTGGGTGTCAGGCCCGGCCCCTCCCTCCACACGTGTCCCGCGCAGCCTGTTAGCACTGGTGCTGATCCGCAGTAGCTCTTTCCCCATTTCCCCCCAAACCTCGGCTGCATAAATCTGTGCCTCTTTCCAGGTCTCTTTCTCCAACATGTAGTAAGTGGAGAAACGTTTGGAACTATCAGCTTCTGCACAAATAGCCATGATACCTGGTGGAAGGTGCCAGGCATCTTGAGAATAAGCTAAGATATTATAAAAGTTATGAAGTGAGAGGGCAAGGAAAGGGGCGAGGGGACCAGGAAAAACGGGGTGCTGAGACTGGATTTGGTTGAATAGATGTGGTCATTTAGAGCTGGGCAAAGGCTATGTAACTGGAGATAGGCTGAAGGGGATTGACGAGGGGAATAAAAAGATCAATGGGAGAGTAAAGGGGTGCTGCAAAACGGCAGGGTGATTCATCTTTCGTTCAGTACGTAGCTGCCGTGTTCCTGCTCTGTGCTGGGGATGAAGCGTATCAGGCAGAAACCGTCCCTGCCCTGTGAGCTCACAGTCCAGTCAAAGAGATACAAGGAACAAGCAAAAAGGCAGATAAAGTCTTTATAGTTTACAATTGGTGCTATGAAAACACAGAGTATTGAAAAAGAAAATAACTGAGGGGAAGGACGAACTTAAAGATGTGGTCAGGGAAGGCCCCTTGGTGAGTTTAAGGAACTAAAAAAAGAGAGAAGAGAGAGGGAGGAGTGAGGCTGGGGGGTCTAGTGGAGACTGGCTCCCCAGGATCGTGTAAGCATTGGTGTACAGTTGGGCTTTAATTCTATACTCCACATGCAGAACCAATGCAGGGTTTTAAGCAGGAGAGTGACAATACAGTTTATATTTTTCTTTTCTTTTTTTTTTTTTTTTGAGACAGAGTCTTGCTCTGTTGCCCCGGCTAGAGTGCCATGGCATCATCATAGCTCACAGCAACCTCAAACTCCTGGGCTCCAGCGATCCTCCTGCCTCAGCCTCCCCAGTAGCTGGGACTACAGGCATGCACCACCAAGCCTGGATAATTTCTTTCTATTTTTAGTAGAGACAGGATCTTGCCCTTGCTGAGGCTGGTCTCAAACACCTGGACTGAAGCGATCCTCCCTTCTTGGCCTTCCAGAGTGCTAGGATTATAGGCGTGAGCCACTGAACCCGACTCAGTTTATATTTTTAAAGATTACTCCTTCTACAGGGTAGCTGTGTTAGTTATCTCTTGCTGCATAGTCAATTGTCACAAACAGTTATTTTAAACAGCACACGTGTATAATCTCACAGTTCTGCAGGTCAGGAGTCCCGGCACAGCTTGGTCATGTCCTCTGAAGAGTGAGAATCTATGACAGGAGAGTCCCCACAGCTCATGTTTTGCAGGTGCCCAACCCAGTTTTTCTTGTATATCTAAAGCTGATTAAACTATGTCATCTTGAACAAGTCTCTTAAACCTTGGTTTCCCCATCTATAAAATGGGAATGATAATATCTCCTGCAGGATTATCGTCAGGAAAAAGTGATACAATGTTTGTATCTGCTCTGGACCTAGGATATAAGAAGATGGTCAATAAACTGTAGTGTTCAGCATTGGATGACCGACTCACGTCAATCAAACTCACTAGAGACTTACGTAATGACCAGAACTGGGACACTGAAAACATACGAAGAATAACTTGTCATGCAGACTAGAATATTCACATCATGTGTTCAACACATTTTCTCCTCTGAAGGAATGCCTGCATGAAACGACTGAGTGCTGTCAGAAATCATTTTGTAAGATGGAGGAAGGGCAGAGGGAGGGGGGCGTCTGGAAAAGTCCAGCTGTAATGAAGGGCTCAGACTGTCAAGGCACTGCTCGGGCCACCCTTCATGGTCTAAGACGGTGACACAGTGACTGGTGTTTGCTCTTGGGTGTTCTCTCTAGGCATCAAGTGGGCTTTGCTCTTTTTGCTGTGTCCGTAGGTGGCTGTGCTGTAGCTGATTGGGCAATGGTTCTCGCTGCTTCTATTCCGGGCCTGACGTGCAGTCCCCTGACCACCACTGGATGCAGGTGTTTCCAGTGTTGACACCATCTCCTAGGATGTTCCCCTTTGATCAACGTCTAGCCTCATTGATTCTTACTAATTCCTTCACAGAGTGACTAAATCCCTAATTGAGGGGTGGGGGGAGGCATGGATGCACCTTGCCATACTGTTCTATTTAACTTATTCTAAATACACAGTTTATTCAGTATGGTAACTTTATAGATGAGGAAACTGAGGCATAGCAGGGATTCTCTATTTAAGGATGAAGGCAGAGTCAGGACCTGCCTAGTCCCTGGGTCCTTGCAGGCTCCCAGTTCCATGCAATGTCCACTTTTAAAGACCCTTTCTGTGGAATATTTTTGTCTATCAGGCAAACCCATTCTTTCCCAAAGGAAACATTTATGTGTAATTCAAATCCACCAAAACAAAATAAAAAACAGCTTTTCCTTCCCATCATTATGAGAGCTGTGTCTAAATAAGCCTAGTCGAGCGCACGTAGGAAGCAGCGGGCGGGGAGGGAGGGGTCCAGCACAACTCTTGCCATGGGCAGCCAACCTCACTCCCATATGGCCGCCTCCCCCACCGCACAGCACCACCGTATTGTCTCCAATGCACAGCCCAGGCTCTCTGTCAGAGATCCCAAAATGTTAGCTGAAAGGGCCGTCCCTTGCCTCGGCTCTTTTCCCCTGCCCTCTCCCTCCGGCGCGCTCGGTCCACCGCTCGCTCCCCAGCGCGCTCCACGGATCACTCCAAGGCTGCGCTCCCCAGCGCGAAGGAGCCTGGCGTGCCGGCGATCAGCTGGAAGCAAGCACCAGGGCTGAAGTAGCTGTCAAGCAGCTGTCTCCACCCGCCCTCCCCTCCCCTCCCCGCACCAGTGACGCCGCCGGCCCCGCGCCCGCGCCTCCCCCTCCCCGCGCTCCCGCCCCTCCGCCCGCGCGGGCCTGCTCTCTCCGCGCTCCGCGCCCCGCGCCCGCTGGCCCCGCAACTTCACCCCGCGCGCCGCCGCTGCTGCCAGCGGACGCGGAAGGGCGGCCGGCGCTGGGGACAGCGCGCGGGGACCCGACGGCCTCCGACAGCCCTTTCCCCCTGCACCCACGTGGGCGAGCTCAGGCTGTCCGCAGAGCCAGACGTGCGGGCAGCCCGGGGCATTGCACTGGTGCGGAGGCTTTTCCATGCCAGAGAGCCCTGAGTGTCCCCTGACATGACAAGGAGCCTTCGTCTTTAGGTGGGTGCACCTTTTTGCTTCTCCTTTTTTGCTTCTGATTTCGCGTACAGCCCCGCGAAGTCTGTGTGGGGAGGGGTGTCCGCGACTTGAAGGAGCATTGCATAGTAAGCAGCCGTTGAGACTGGAGCGTCCTCGGTTTCCTCCACCCTGGGGGGTTCGGGCATCTGATGCCCGCAGGGTAGAGAAGGGAAGTTGCTGAGAGGAAGGGGCACGCGCACTGCTCGCAGAGCTGGAGGATGCCTGGGAGAGTGGAGGAACGGAGGTTAGAGGAGCCGAGGCAGTGCTCAGGGTTGGGGCATTTCTGGGGAAGGGAAGGATTGGGCCAGAGGACTGGTGCCCTGGAGACCAGGAGGCATGTGTGTGAGCGAGCGCCCAGATGGGGGCCCCGGGTGGCCCCTGTTACAGAACGACCCTCAGCGCCTGGGGAGAATCCAGCTCAGGGCTGGGATTTCGGTCTGTAAAGTCTTAACTTGCCCCCGGCTGCCCGATTGAGCTTGGCTGTGAACCAGCGTCTTCCTCACCGTGTCTGAATTCCAAATTGGCCGAGTGGGGTGGGCAGATGAGAATTGGGAGAAGGGACAAAAAATGGGAAATATGTTGCCTTGATGTCCGATCTCTGTCTGGAAAGACAGGGGACGGGATGCACCTGAGCACAGGAGCACCCTGGCAGGAGTCCGTGGCGGCAGGGGGCTGAGAAGCCAAGGGTCTGCGACTCTGTTGCCTGGGACTATAACCTCTTGGCCCCCTCTCACAGGGTGTGGGGAGAGGGTAGAGACACCTCACTTTAGTAGGAAGTAGGTGCTGTGTGAAGTTAAGTAATTTCAAACAGAAATTATCCAGGAAGCCATCCAAGTGTTAAGGTGGCAGAAGCACTGTGCCAAGTGACAGCTCCCTTGGGAGCAAGAGAGCAAGTGGAAAACCAAGAGAGCCAGGCTGATTCTGCGGGGTGGGGGAGGTACAGAGTGAAACTGGCAGCCTCAAGGGTCCTAGTCTTGGAGGTACCTGCATGTTGCTTGAGTGACTGAGGAAAAATGTTCAGGCTTTTTATCCAGGAAAATAGCTGTGATTGTCTCAGAAAACACATTGTTTTTTTCTGCCTGCTCTCCACTTCCTACCTTCTCATGTCCATGCACTCGGTAGAAGGTCTAGGATTGTGACTAATCATTGCCCCCATTCCCAGAAAAATTGTATGTTGCCCTCTCTACGGGACTGGGTATCTCGCGTGAGCATTCGCCCCATTGTATCCTGACACACAATCATTTCTCCCTTTTCATTTTCTTTTTTTTTTTTTTTTTTTTTATTTTTTTATTTTTTTATTTTTTTATTTTTTTGAGACAGAGTCTCACTCTCTTGCCTGGGGCGAGTGCCGTGGCGTCAGCCTAGCTCACAGCAACCTCAAACTCCTGGGCTCAGGCAATCCTACTGTCTCAGCCTCCCAAGTAGCTGGGACTACAGGCA
>CAUYSK010071967.1:0-21724 GCA_963575035.1 Avahi laniger | reverse complement strand
TATAGAAAAAATTAGCCAGGCATGGTGGCGAGTGCCTGTAGTCCCAGCTATCCGGGAGGCTGAGGCAGGAGGATCGCTTGAGCCCAGGAGTTTGAGGTTGCTGTGAGCTAGGCTGACGCCACGGCACTCTAGCCCGGGCAACACAGTGAGACTCTGTCTCAAAAAAAAAAAAAAAAAAAAAAAAAGAGTTTCATGGATGCAAGATGTTCTCCTATATTTCCAAGGATGTATTTAAGTTTTATTCCACTCCCTGATTGTTTCTATTTCTAAAAATAACCTGTTTTTTGTTTTGGTCTGTGTACTTGTGGGGGACCTCCCTCAGTGCTCTGGGGATCCTTGGCTATCTATTCATGGGAGCTCCATGTCATGTTCAAAGCTATTTTTGGTGAGCCTCTTAGAGAGTCATCAGGTAAGTTTCCCCCAGATGTAAGATCTGTAGATTTTTTACTCTTGGGTGAATCAGTTTACCCAGAGAGGAGTCCTCCTTTCTCCTGCCTGGGGCAGGTAAAAAGGTACCAACCAAATTTTGGAAGATGTAAATGGAGGGACCCATGTCACCTGGAAAGTGGCTGGTTTATGCTGCAGGACCCAGGAGTGGTTCAGGAATGGGAGGCTGGGCGGGGCTGTTGATAGTCTATATAATATAAAGAATAATTAAGAGCCCCAAATCTCCTTCCTCAGTCTACCCGGCCAAGCAACTACATCACCCCCACTCCTACAGGGAGGTTATTAACTGGTGGGGCTCAACAAAAGACTCTGAAGTCTAGACATCAGAGCATAGCTAGACACCAGATGTTGTACCAAATATGGGAACTGTGTGAACATCTGGACACTGAGATGCTATGGCAGAAGGAGTGAGGGACCTCTTTGCAGTCTCTTTTCACGAGGCACTAATCCCACTCATGGGGCTGCACCCTCACGACCTAGTCACCTCCCAAAGGCCCCACCTCTAACACTTGGGGTTTGTGACTGCAATACACGAACTTTGGGAGGCACAAGCATTCAGACCGTAGCACTACCCCTCTCCGTTCCATGTCTGGTGGGAATCTTGAGAAGAGACCGTGAAGGTGGCTTTGTCACAGAGGGTGCGTGAGCAGGGACCTGCTCTGACTGCAGAGTCAGGTCCGGTTTGAGGAAATGGTTCCTTTTAAATTAAGTGCCAACTTAAAAACTTCTGGGATTCTTTTTTTTTTTTTACTTCTGGGATTCTTATTGGTTGGCTGGTTTGTGTTTTGTTTTGTTTTTACATGAGCTTTTTCTTTTTTTTGCATAAAGGGAGTTAACCTGGGAATTTAAAGGCAAATTTAAATGGATTTGGGACAGTCAAAGGGGGAAAGGAATGTTCTTTTAAAAAATTTTTTATTGAGGTTAAACAAAAATATATATGTATATATAATTTACCATCTTTCCCATGTTTGAGTGTATGGATCAATGGTAATAAATACATTTATATTCTTACATGAGTAATTTTATCTTCCAAAAATATTAGGGGTTCTGGGTGCAGGGAGTGGGAAACGAAGGAGTTATTGTTTAATGGGTACAGATTTTCAGATTTGCAAGATGAAAAGAGGTCTGGAGATTGGTTGCACAGCAGTGTGAATGTACTTAACATTACTTAATTATATGCTTGAACATGGTTAATATGGTAAATTTTATGTTATGTGTATTTTATTACAATTAAAAATTTAAAAAAATAGGCCAGGCATGGTGGCATATACCTGTAATCCCAGCACTATGGGAGACCAAGGCAGAAGAATCGCTTGAGCTTACAACAGTGAGCTGTGATCGTGACACTGCACTCCAGCCTGGGTGACAGAGTTAGTCTCTGTGTCTAAAAAATATTAAATTAAAATTAAAATTAAGAAATATATGTATTGGGAGCCTTGACCTCTTGACTTTGGGTGGCTTTTGAAGCCAGAGACTTTATTCCTATCCTTACCATCATCTAGAAAGCCAAGCTATAAGCAGGAATGCTCTTGGTCAGCCAGGCATGGAAAGTTCCAGAACGCAGCCAAGTCACCACCATTTGGTGCCACGCCTGCCACACAATGCTTGGAGCTGGTGTTTCCGAGTGAATTTTCAACTTTAGGGAAGCACAGCTTCAGTCGTATACAGAGGCTGGCCAAGGCCTTAGTTCCTCAGGTTTAAGGCTAAGACACTTCTAGTGAGGCCGGAGCAGGGTTTCCAGACTCGGCGCTACTTGCATTTGGAGCTTGGATGAGTCCTTGGTGTGGGAGCTGACTTATGCACCGGGGCGTAGTTAGCAGCATCCTGGCCCCTAATTCCAGTAGCACCACTCCCCAGGTGTGACAACCACAAATGCTTCCAGACATTGTGAAAAATCACCTGGGAGGCAAAATCACCCCTGACTGAGAACCACTAGAGACGAAGCTGTCCACGAACTGCAAGGATCTCAATGCCCACTTTTCTATTCCAACACCGGCTTTTCCTACTGCGTCCACTCTGAGCACAATTTTCTAGCTTCTAGAATAAAATGAATTGAAAAAGAAACATATTTAGGCTGCCATTTAAAGAATGTTTACCATGTGCCAGACACTGTGCTACCTGATGAATGGTCTCATTTAATCTTTTCAACAGTTCTCTGATGTAATTATGAACAGTCTCACTTTACACTTAAGAAAACTGGAATTTAGAGAAGTTAAGTACTTTTCCCAGCTCGTGGAGCTAGGAAATAGAGAAACCAGGATTCAGACTCAGTTTTGACTCTTAATCACTGCTTTTATGTTTATTTGGTTTGTTTATTTTTTTCCACTTTTAGATTAATTTACGTGATGAGGTTCCAGGGAACTTTTTTGCCATATGTGTGATGACGACAGCTCTATTTTATAGTTTCCTAGCACATGTGGTGTGTGGATGTCATCTATGACCCGCCAAGGCAGAGGATGTTGTATTGTCCATGCGACATCTCCGACTCCAAGATAAAGTCTCCATGAGTTAGGAGGCAAGTACATCACTGCATCCACAAGACAGAAGCCGGTTAAGGGGTCGTAACATTGGGTCCCTTCCCAGTGTTCTAAGGCTCCAATGTCCCTTAGCCAGCAGAGGGCAGACTTGTGGTCCCGATGAACAGAACCGTGCAAGGAAAACTGCACTTGAAGGTTTAGAATAGAGGGGGAAGGTTTCTGGAAAATGGCACCTGCAACACCTGCTTGCCCAGAGGTGGGGCTATTTTTATATTTTGTGGACAATGTGTTTGATTTTCTGGTTCTTTTAAAAATGCATGACCAGCATCCATAGGGATAACATGGAGTCAGCATACCTGTTAGCTTTGCTTTCCTAGTCCTGACTTTTCATTATTCAGCCCATCCTGGTCTGTAAGTATTAGAGGAGCAAGCGCTGTTTCTGCTGTGAAATACCACTGAGAAGGAGAGGGTTTTCCTCCACATGCTCCTTTTCGGCAGGTTCTCAGGGGCTCAGTGCCATGACTGCAAAGTCAGGCCATGTGTTCAGGCCCCAGCGTGCTACACGAGGCCCCAGCACGCTACTCGACGCAGGATGCGGAATCCGGAAAGTGATGGATGTGTTAACAAGAGAAAAGTCACATGGGCCTTTACTTCTCGAAGAAGGAAATCACTCCCAGAACCTTTAGGCAAAATCCTGTCTGGGCTGAAACTCTGACGCACTTACCCATATCTTCATTTTCACATGCTCACCTGCGTGAAAATCCCAGACAGGGTCATCAAAAGCCAGGGTTCCTCCAAGTTTGTTAAGTTTCCTGAAGAAACAGGCTTTCCCCCGCTGCTTGGCCCTCTGCCAGCTCCTTGTAACTAGATATCTGCCTGCTAGAGTCACATCAATCACGACAAACTGTTCATATAGGGGCTTTTCATTTCCTGTCCTGTTACCAACAGCATCTCCGGGAAGCCAAGGGTCTTCAGAATCTCTTCTGCACTGGAGTTGTAGAGCATGGTTGTTATTGGAGCCTGGCTTTCCCCTTCCAACTCTTCTGTTCTCCTCACTCCCAAGCATGTGCTTATGTTTAAGTTTAAGGTTGTTGCTAAGCCTAGCTTGCTGGTCGTTTGGGGAAATCCCAAGAACACGGGGGATAGTGCTTCTTCAGTGACGGCACAGGGGAGTTCTCCGTAGGTGAGGAGTACACTCCAGAGGCAGCTCGCCTATGGGGTTCATGCCTTTCATATGAGGTTCGAGTAACTGGTTCCTTGCAAACACCACAAAAGGACAAAAGTTTCAAGGTTTGGGATCACCATGGCAACGCTCTAGATTCCCTGCTGTGCCCAGGTCTTGGAATGATAGGAATTGCTCTTGCGTTCCTCTGAAATTGGCCAAAGCATCAAGATCCACAGGGTCGCTCATTTGGTGCTCAGAATGTGAAATTTTGCAGTTGTCAGGACACAGTCTCCTGTTATGTGGGTGCAGTGGGTTGAATAGTGGCTCCCAGAAGGTGTGTCCACGTCCTAACTCCTAGAAGCTCTGAAAGTGACCTTATTTGGAAAAAGGGTCTTTGCAGATGTGATTAAGGATCTGGAGACGAGCTCATTCTGGATTTAGGGCGGACTCAAAATCCAATGACGGGTGTCCTTATAAGAAAAAGGGAGAGGGAGATTCGAGACACAGCGGCACAGGAGTGAAGGTCACGTGAAGACAGAGGCAGAGACTGGAGAGATGCAGCCACAAGCCAAGGAGCCACCAGGAAGGATGGGATCTGCTGATACCCAGATTTTGGACTTCTGGCCTCCAGAAATATGAGGACATACGTTTTTGTTGTTTTAAGCCACCAAGTTTGTGGTACTTGTTCCAGCAGCCTCACAGAACTAATATTGGTGGGGAAGGGGAATTCTGCCTCCTCACCCTGTGCCTTTCCAAGCTTGGGATATGGCAGAGAGCCCTTCCCCCTTGACTGCAGAACACAGTTTTTTTCTTAAGAAAACAGAAAGGTAATGCAGTTTTTGGAAGGGTCATGCAGCCAGTCGGATCATCAGAATTAACTCTGGGATGAGTGGCTCTGCTTGGGCCGCAGGCATTCGCCCCAGGGGATTTTAAGAGTGTCATTCTACAATAGCTGTGGGTAGGGCTCCTTGGTTTGTTTTTGTTTTTTTTCCTCCCTGTCCTTCTCTCTACCTGAAGCTCATCTGAAAGCTAGTTTACATTGCTGCTACTCTTTTGTCACTCTGGTCAGAGTCCTCTTTTCTGTGGCATCATAAATGGTTTCCATGGAAACAAAAGGTTGGGCTAGAATGGTGCCAATGTGCATGTAAACTTCAGAATTAAACAAGGGCTGTTGTTTTTGCCTGCCACGAAGTTTCATTCATTCTGCTCATGTCACAGGGGACGTTGGCGTATGCAGCCATAGCTCCTTGGTTTTCTACATGGTTCCAACCTTCCTGGCTAATGAAGTGTGGAGCGACCCAGGGACAGCCCGGATCTTCATGTCTCTCATTCTTCAGGCTTTCTCGTAGCTTTGGCATGTGCATGTGAATGTCAACAGGTGAGGAGAGGCTTGCTGTAAATAAGCAGATGGTCCCACAGGGTAGACTGTGGGTGAGATGGAAATTCTAGCGGGAGATCCCACAGCTCAAGACTACCAATCCAGACTCATCATTTGTTTAGTGCGTGTATCAGAACCAGTGAGCAGAAGAGCAGCGCAGACCCAAGATTGTAGGCCTGCCCTTCTGACCATGACTTTGCATCTGCTTCCCAGAAGTACCAAGGACATAGCTACTGACGTGCGCAGACTTCTCCAAGGTAGTTTAGGCAGAAACAGACCTTAACCAATCCTCTAGCTGGTTCCAAGTAACTGAGATGTGCATCTGGTGGAGGAGCCCAGGTAGAGGCTTTGAGTTGCTGGAGCTCTGCGCCCTTGCTTTGCGAGAGATGCCACCTGGCTGTTCTTACTTCAGAGTAGGTGGGGTGACCATATTACCACCCAGACTAGACTGCTTTTCAGAGTGAGAGAGCCACTATTAGTTATACGAGGACAATCGGTATCATCTGGTCAGCCCCTGCAAAAGAGGGACATCTGCTAACCCCAAGTGTAGGCCAGCCTGTTCCCAGCTCCACCGTGGACGGCAGTGTTGAAGTGCTCTTGGACTGACGCCCCGGTTCTGGAGGTGGATGGTTGCACAATAATGTGAATGTACTAACTGCCACAGAACTGTACTCTTAAACATGGTTAAAATGGTAAATTTTATGTATGCGTAAAAATATGCATTACATATTTTACCACACTTAAACAACGAACCTTCTGATGATCCCTCTCAACCTGCTCCTTCTACTGACTTCTGCTCGCAATCAATAGCAACCTGATCTTCCCGTCTGCTGAAGCCAAAGACCTCCCCTCTCTCTGAGAGCCCACGTTTGGCACAAGCAGATCTCATTTGCTCCACCTTCAAACACATGCGTCCAGAGTCCCAGCACGTCTCAGGCCACCCGCCATGCTAGTCTGAGGGTCACTGTTTCTGTCTTGGATATAATGATAGTCACGGACCTGAACTGCTCTTGCCCTTCTACAGCCCCTCCTTAAGGGCATCCTGCTAAATGTCGGATGATGCAAAGTCCCCATACAAGCTGCGTTGGCTTCCCATGTCGCTGGGGGTACCCACAAGCCCCCCGTTATCCGTCTTCCGCCCCTGACTTGCCGACTTTATCTCCCCTCCGCTCCCTGTTGTCCAGGCTGCTCCTGCCACATGGGTCTCCTGTTCTTCAGGCACCCCAGGCATGTCCCTGCCTCAAGGACTTTGCCCTTATTGTTCCCTCTGCCTGTGACACTCATCCCCCCAATCTAAAACGACTCGACACCCCCATTCTCAGGTCCGCACCCATATCTCAGTGCATGTCTCCGAGCTCTCCCCAGGCCACCGTGAAAAGTTCCAGTATCCCTCAATGCTCCCCACCCTCCTTGCTTCGGTGTTTTCGCTCTAGCATGCTGCACGTTTTATTTCTCTTGTTTATTTTCAATCTTCCCCGCTAAAATGTATGATGGTTAAAAATCTCGTTTGTTCTCTGCTTTTCCTACGTGCCCACATATATTAATATTTGCTGCTTAATAAAAATTTGTTTAATGACTGCAGGAATCCAGACATGCAGGGAATTACTCGAGATCAATCGCTTTTAGGAAACATTCTTCGACTGATGTGTGGCCACCCCAACCTGTTTGCGTGTGTTTGTCCTGCTGTCGTGTTTCTGTAAGGTTGGCCTACGTTTCATTTAACTCAGTGGTTCTCAACCAGGGGCCATTTTCCACCCCCACCAGGAGACATTTGGCAATAAATGGAGGCTTTTTTTTGTTTTCATCAGCCTGAGTATAGGAGCTACTGGCATCTATCGGGTTGAGGCCAGAGATCCAGGCAAGGAAGACCCCTCCCCTAGCGCCGTCAGGGAAGGGTGGCCCTGAGGACACCTGGATTTTAAATTTCTGGGCTCCAGAACTATGAGATAATAAATTTCTGTTGTTTAAAGCCACTCAGTTTTTGGTATTTTGTTACGGCGGCCCAAGCAAAGTAATACCAGGGCAGACCCAGTGCTAAATCCAAACTCAATACCAATGGGCTCTGTACTCTGTGACGATTAAACTAGTTTCTCAGAAAAATAAGAGTTTTTTTTACTGGGACAGTGGTTAGATCCTCCTATGGGAGGAGAGGCCAGAATATTTAGTCTTTTGGATTTCACGAGATTCGTGACCTAGAGTTGGCCCAAAACGCTTGTTATGATAAATGTTCAAAGCCACCAGTCGCCAAAACCTTTCATGGGAAAATGACCCCAGCACAAAGTGTCTTTTGCTAATATTAACTTTGGTTCTGTTTCAGATCAATGAAGGCAAAAACCAGGAGAGCCAATAAATCCCACCAAGCCTTTCGTAGCTGTCAAATTATGCCCTGATAAAGCTTCTGGTGGCTAATGGTGTGGCCATCACTCAGAGCGGACGTGGGTGGGGGGGCTTTCCAAGAGCATCTGGCTCACCAGGGAGACACTTGTCATGGAAAGTCACCTGGAGGCTCCATGGCTCTAATGAAGGGTGATGCTTTCAACATGATTATCTCTCTGCCAAAATAAATAAATAATAAGGGTAATTTAAAAATAAACAAAGATCTGGATTCACAGGCTACTTATTGTCCCAGGGCCAAGATTAATGGTGAGTGGCAAGTTTTTGTGAAGATCGTCTGTAGCCTGATTAGCTGTGCTGGCCGTCCAGAGAGATAATGTCTTTTCACATATAAAAGATCCTATTGATTTCCTGTTAGTATTATCCCGAAAATGTGCAGTGTGTATCTATGGAGCAGAGACAATCTTCCATCACTTGTTTTATGGGAAGAGAATGGTTATTGTATCTCTTCCCATAAAATATAATCTCTTTTTCTCTTCCAAAATCTACTCGTCCCTCTGGGAATTTTCCAGTTGTAATCTGTGAAAGTGAATTGACTTTTCTATTTTATTTTATTTTGTTGCATGTGCCAGTATTTTTATATTTGGCTTCTCTACATTTTCTCATTGTTCTCTGGAGTCTGGCTTTTCTAGATTGTTATTTGAGCTCATCTAAAAATAAGTTTAAAAAAAGTCAGTCCCATTGAAACGCACACAGCCACATACAGGATGGCGGATGTCAAGTGCCCCTCCTTTGTCCCCCTTCGGGGGCTCATGTTTGTGAGTGCCTGGGAGGGCTTTGGAGGCAGGAACGGGTTGGCTGCCTGGTATATTCTAACAAGGTTCCAGTGCAAAAAATCAAGTCACCAAATGAAGGAAGTGCGCTTCCTGCTGTTGGGGTTCTCAGCCTTGTGTCTGGGCATTTCTTCAGGATCAATTAAGATACAAGGAAGAGTCCTGCATGCTTAAATATCGTGCTCTGAGCAGCGGCTTCTTAAACTAATGAGTTTGAGTGACAAGACTCCAGCAATGCAGTCCTGTCCAGACCTTACGCAGAGAGGTTTGCAAACCTGAGCTCCAGCTAGGACGTCTGCCCTGTGGTTCTGCCCCTCTCTCCCCTTGATTAATGTAGCCCCGCCCCCTAATTCTCCTCCCTACAACCCGTCACCGGGCCCCCATCCCCACTTCTTGCCCTCTGCACCGGTTTCTCTTTCTTCCCTGAGCTCCTGTGGTACTTGTGGATTGCACCATCCCAGCCAGCATTGAATTACAACTACCCCTTGTTGCTCTCGGCTTGTTGCATGTGTGCTCGCCCTGTCCTCCTGCTTTGCCCTGTTCCCACACCTCTACTACCACACTGTGCCTGGAGGCAACCAAATTTATTTTGCACTATTGACAGATGATTTAAAAATATACATAATAATTATATTATAACAAGTATATATTATATAAGATAACATAAATATAACATAGCATATATTCTATAACATATATTATAACATGGATATATAATATAAATCTCAATGTTATGGCTCCCAAAATTTACGTAAATTCATATGAATCCTAACCCCCAGTATCTCAGAATATGGCTATATTTGGAGATAGGGTCTTTCAAGAGATAATTAAGTTAAAATGAGGTCATGAGGGTGGGCCCTAATCCAATGTGACTGATGTCCTTAGAAGAAGAGCTCAGGACACAGACACGCACAGAGGGACACAGGGAGGAGATGCCATCTACAGCCAAGGAGAGAGGCGTCAGGAGACACCAGCCCTGCCCGCGCCCTGATCTCAGACTCCTGGCCTCCAGGACCGTGTTGTTTAGGCCGCCCCGCCTGTGGCCCTTCGTATGGCAGCCCCAGCACGAACGAACACAATTCGCAGAGCCCAGGGACTCAGGACAAAGGCCCAGTCTCTTAGCTTAATATTCAAGTCCCTCTGTGTCCTCGTCCTGACCCACGTCGCCGACCTGTCTTCTTCCCCCAAGCTGCAGCCCTCCGTCCCCCAATACGGTCGACTCCAGGCTCCTCAGCACCCAACACCCTTGCCTTTGTTGTGTTCTCTTCCCGGGCACCCTTCACACTCTCCCCTCCCCGTGCAGAGCCAAACCAAGGCCAACGCGAGTCCAGCTCCTCCCCGAAGCCTCAGTGATGTTTTCTTAATCAGGAAAGGGACGTGGAGGTGGAGTGTGGATTGCGCAGTGGTTTTGAGACTGTGCCCCGTAGGGCCCTTCCTCAGGGGCTGCTGTGTGTAATGGGGCGAGGGGGAGCGTCAGCCCCTTCTGCCCCCACCCACTAAGCAGGGCTGTCTGACTTTCTGGTGTGATTTGCTTTTTTTTCCATATATTGTTTAAAAACAGGGTGGCAGTGAGGCTGGACAACATGGAAGTTCTAACCCGGGTGTAATGACAACAAAATGTCCAAAAAGTCATACGAAGCTAATGGTCCTTGCTCAGGAAACACTTAAGCAAACAAAGCCTGTAACGCTTTTATCTAGATTTCCTAGAACTGTACTCATTGCTAGGGATAAACTCAATTATCAAAACTCATTGACTCCGAAAATGTAACTTGTATATACTCCTGCCCGTTGCAATTCATCAGATAGGCAGCTGCTACACAGTTAATGTAATCACCGCTCGCCATGTTATTAATCTATTTTCTAAGTAGGAAAAGACGACAGTTTTGAGTCTTGGATGCACATGTGGACATTTGCCAGGTCACATCTGGCCAGGGGTTTGTTGCACAGTGATCTCATGAAGAAATCGATTCCTCTTTCCTTCAGCTGACCTTAGGTCTCTCTCCACAGGCTTGATTTTCTCTATTGTAATATAAAAATTAAATTTCAGGCTTTGTGATGTAAGCAGCGCTATTTCTTTCAGAAATTAGTTAACAGCACACATTGTGCGTGTTAGTAAGGTCCCAGCAAGGCAAAGAAGGGAAGGTCTATAATTATGTCGAGTTTGCAGTACAGAGACCCGTGTAGACAGAGGGAGACCCGGGCACAAGGTCTTCTGTGTCTGTGCCTCAGATTGCAGCCTACACTCCAGGCCACATCAGACACTCCAAGAGCAGAAATGTCGCTGGGTCAGAGGCTAATTGCCAAGGCATCACACCCGAGGCCTTTGCTGGGATCTTGCACATGGACAGATATGTCTTTTCTGTTTCTGAGAATTAAGTAAAAGTTTGGAGCAAATTTCCTTGGACCTTTTTGGCTTCAGAGGTCTGGCGAGAACGTTCCCCACCAGGGGACTTTATGGCTTTCTTAAACTAGCCTTTCAATATCTGATACCAGTCTGTGAATCTGCAGTGGATTTGTTGAATGCCCGTGATAAATGAATTAGGAAGGTGTGGCTAAACCTTCCCCACTGAAATATGCAAGCTCTTCCTCATTCCCTGTGCCCCTCCTCACCCCAAACCTGCCAACACACAGATTTCGGATCTTAGATCCCTGGCTGTTTTCAGAGAAAAAGGCAATTCCCTTGGAATCCTGTCGTGGATGGATGTTACGTTGAAATGTGGGCCCCCTGGTTCTCTCCGATGGTGTCATTCTTTTTCTCACACGATTCCATAACTAGATGCTTAAGTCAGTATCATCTAGTCTGATTATCTTTTTCATCAGAGATTCATCATAGATTTCCTATGTTTCTGATCAGTTACCATGGATATTGCTTTTGTTATCACAGTTCTCAGTAACCGGAAGCTACACTTTTGTGGGCTTTACCCACTGTAAGAATTAATCTGTGCAAAACTCTTAGGATAAACCTTGTTTGTTTGTTTTTAATTCTTTTTAACAGAGGTGGAAGGATGAGAGATCCAGGGGAAGCGATGGGGAGGGGAACTGAAATAAATTTGCCATATGCTTGTTTATTATCAAACATTTGCATCTAATCTTCAACTCAGAGCATAAATTTCCAGCATGGTTTGCACTTTGGAGGCACTTAGCTCTGAGGTTGCTGGGGTTTGGGGACTCTCAATTGTTTCCTTCCTCTTCCTCTCTTGCTCATCTCATTGCAGTATAATTACTTGTTTACCTCTTTGACTTCTCTCTTCCCCTGATGCTCCTGTGGATTCCAGTTCGTCATCGTATCCCCACAGCCTGGCGGAGTGGCCCAGGGCACAAGGAGTTCTCAGTATACGTTGAACGAATGAATGGCTATTTTCTTGTATTTCTCTCCTCTTACTCAGCTGAAAAGTGCAATTAAACCTAAGATCCTGATTTAAGACATAACTCTGCTGGTCATAAAAGGAAAAAAAAACACTCAAAGAATGGGAACGTGGGGGGTGAATAGGGAGACGCCGGGTTCAAGAGCCCAGGAAGAGCCGGACGTACAGAGGAAAGAATTACAGCAGCAACAGGGACTGTTCTAGATCCAGGGCTGCCCCAGGGACCTCAGGAGCAGGAGTGTGTGGGTTTCACTCTGGTCCTCCCATCCCCTGCCCTCTCCCCTGCATCTCGCCTGTAGGTCTACGTCTTTACTCATTGGGCTGAGCCACAGTTGTTCTCCCTCGTGACTTCAGGTGCGCGAGGCCCATGGCGGCCTTGCTGGCTTCCTTCTGCGCCGCGATGGTTAAATGTCAACTTTCAGCATTAACTGTCCCAGTGAAGTTTCTTCCTTATTGCCCCAGGCAAGAATCTGGCTGGTCCAGCTCATCCTTCTCTATCAGGGTAATGCATAGCCATGGACTGGCTGTCCCGGGCCAGGGTGCCCGTGGGCCAATCACGTATGGCTACGGGTCAATGTCATGTGCTACAAAACACGGCTGCCCTCGGACAGTTTCACCAAGGATATGGGCTGGGCTCGGGGGTTGTAACTTAGAGTTGTCTCCACACTCTCCGTTGTGTCGCAGCAACATGTGCAGGGGTTGACCTCAGCTGGGCACAGAGGGGGCTGCTGAAGCCAATTGAGGTACTCCCCCCACCCCTTGCTTGTTCTTGGTCAAAGAATCCAAGGTTGGTTCTCTATCGCAGGGATTGGCACAGAGATGGGTTTATAAATCAGTTCAATATTTTCTCAGCGACATTGCTGTGCACAAGTGGTAGAGCTCAGATCTGCTGCTGCCATTCTTACTTCCGTCCCGCGGACGACATCCCAGCCCAAGAGGGCAAAACCCAGAGCTTGGCAGGGAAATTGAGCTTGAGTTATCGAGGTCCTGAAGCCTGTCCTTTCACTTGCCCTCCAGTCATGTGATCCAATAGGTTTCCTCATTGTTAAAACCAGTTTTTGTTGGGCTATTATAACTTGCAGCTGAGAGCATGGTGGGGCGTTGCGGTTGGGATGGGCGGAGGTCGGGGCCGCGGCTCGGTGGGCAGCCTGGGCAGTCACAGAGGGCCCTGCGCTTGGCTTAATGCTCTGCTCTCTTAAAATTCCTAATACTTTTTAACTAGAGATCTGCATTTTCATTTTGCACCAGGCCCTACAAATTACTTAGACAGTGCCGATCAGGTGATAGAATGTATAGAAAAGGAGAGTGTAAACTGTAAAGCACTATATAAAGCGCTATTTGTAAGCCTCTTGTCCTTCCCCCCAGGGACAAAAGATACTGTGTGAGCCTCCTGTGTCTAGTGTCATGGGTCTTCCTGCCAGGAAACCTCCCATTCACACCAGCCAATTGTCCGCCGCCCTCCCTACACAGCCTGCACCGACAGCAGGTCAGCCCAGCCCCTCTGTGTTCCCAGGGGAATGTGGGGAGCTAGGTCGAGAATTCATTATTGATCCAAGTTTCTTTTTCATTTCCGGAAGTTTTGGGGAAGCTTAACTATTTAATTAATGGCTAAACAAATGAGTAAAGCAAACATGCATGTCCGCGCGCGCGCGCGCGCGCACACACACACACACACACACACACACACACTGTGTTTGCTGGGCATGAATTAAACTCTGCTCTGTTTGGAATCTTCCTCTGCCTTTCAGGGACCTACTTTAGACCCACAGGCCCAATTGTCCTCCCTTCATCCTTCGTGCGTGTGCGTGAGTGTGTTTGTCCCCACCCAATGTGGGCTCACGTGTCTCAGATGTAAAGAATGGCTGTCTCATTCAGCCTGTCCTTTCATCCTGCTAATGTTGTTACTGAGTGAGTGTTACTTTGGAGATAATTAATGTGTCCCATTTTAGTGCAAAAATATACCTTGTCCCAGGTCACATGACAAATGTAACCGTAAAAAGTTTAAAATGCTATTATTTAAAATTTATTTTCTCATAAAAAATGGTTCCTGCAATGATCATAATTTGAATAACTGACTCTGTAGTTATGATACATTATACCCTGGCCCAGGGCCAGGTGTGGGGATCCGGGAGCCCAGGGATCTCAGTCACTGTGAGGACGGAGCAGCCCCAGCCTCTGTTACCGCCTGCTTCACGGGGGCTCCGTTCCACGTCGGTTCCATCCGCATCAACACGACACCGTGGCTGCAGATCATCCCGTTTTACATTCTTTCCTCCTCACCCCTAAAATGGCATTTCTTTGTTAAGTTGTGCAGGTTTAGAGATTTTTTTAAAAAGTGGACTTTAGTTCTCTTAGTTAAAGGAAAGTGCATGGCGCTGGTTGGAATGGACAACATCCCCTTTGTATTTCAAGTGGTTCTTGATCTTCACTTTGGGGACCCCTCCTGCCCCTCCTCCTCCACGAGGACTGTCTGACCTGACAGTCACCTGAAGTGTGTGGACTCATGAAGTCCACGGTCATCATTTAGTGATGAGCGATGATCTGAGCAACCTTCATGCTCCTGGCACCAGGTGGGGGTGGGGGCTACCACCTGAGAGGGCTGCACCTGTGCGCAGGACAGCACTAAAGCATGCGTGTCCCTGCTAACAGCGGTGCTGGGAGCCGTGCATGGACACTGTTTCATTCATCTTTGCAACCACCCTGTGGGAGAGTGCATTCCGTTTCCTACCGCTGCCATGACAAACTTAGCAGCCTAAAACAGCACAAATTTATTAGCTGACAGTTAAGGAGGAAATGTGCCTTACTGGACTAAAATTAAGGGGTTGGCAGGGCTGTGCTCCTGGAGGCTCGACAGGAGCAGCTGTCTCCTTGCCCTTCTGGCTCCTGGAGGCTGCCTGCGCTCCTCGGCTTGTGGTCTCCTCCTCTTCAAAGCCAGCACTGTTGCATCTTCAAATCGCTCTCTGACCTCTGCTTTCGTCGTCACGTCCCCTTCTCTGACTCTGACGCTCCTGCTTGCCTCTTGTAAGGACTCTTGCGATTACCTTGGACCTATCGGATAATCCAGGATAATCTCCCCAATTTAAGATCTTTCATTTAATCACATCTGTAAAGATCCTTTGCCATGTACAGCAACAGATTCACAGACTCTGGGAATTAGGACATGTATGTCTTTGGGAGGCTGTTGTTCCACCTATCACAGAAACCATTTTTAGGCTCACTTTATAAAGAAAGAAACTGAGGCTCAGAATGACTTGCCCAAGGTCGTGTGGCTCATGAGGAACACCTGGCATTTGAGTCCAGGTGCGTCAGAGCCCGAGCTCGCTCATTGGGCCAGCGCGTACCCTTCCTGCAGCAGCGCGCTTTCCCCAGTGGCTGCGTCCCGGTGCTCCCCAGACCCACCCGGGGTCCCAGGAGGGGCCCAAGCTGAGTAACATTCCTCCACACCGGCTGGTATGGCTCGCACAAAGTCATTTCTGTGGGCTCCAATGCTGACCCGCATGGCCAATGCCCGCCCTCCCCAGACCAGGGCCTCACCACACCTGAGTTCACGTGCCGCCAACCCCAACCTCCATCCCTGTTTGCTTTCCAGGCCTGGTGGGGTTTTGTTTTGTTTCTCTAAGTGTGGTCGGTGGGCCAGCAGCACCGGCATTCCTGGCGCTGGTTAGACACGCAGGGTCTCGCTCCACCCCAGATCTGCTGAATCAGAACCTGCGTTTTAACCAGATCCCTGGTGATTCACATGCACAGTAAAGTTTAAGAAGCTCGGGTCTCAAAGACCGTACTCCATCTGGGCCACCTTCTCACCACACCTATTTCTCCTCTCCCACCCCCTCTGCAGGTGTCTCGGGCTTGGATCCCTGCAGCTTGGGAGGAAGCATTAGGGAAATGTCTATACTGCTCTTTCTGTCTCAGCTTCTTTGAACTGGCAGCAGAAGAGGCCCCGCCTGGCAGTGCTCGCCTGGGCCCTGCAGCTGGGTGGGGGAGGCGTCTCTGTGGCCAGCGTGCCTGGGGGCCCGGCCAGTTCCTCTTGCTGCCGCCTCTGCCCTGGGTGGACAGCTGTCTGGAGCTGTGCTGGGCACTCAGTCCCTCTCCCGCGCACCAGCCTCTGCAAGAGGCAAAGGGGAAGGCGTGAAATGACTTTGACCTTGGTGTCTAGGCAGATCCCTCTCACTCTGAAAGTGCTTCAACATGTTGGCCTGGTACGTTCTGAGCACTGTGGAGTTTTGGCAGAGTGGCCAATAAGTATTTTTAGTTCCTTCCTCCTTAATGTTTGCCAGAAAACCACAGTCATTACTCATGAGCAGGAGCTGTTTCCTCCCTCCCAGCCTCCAGAAGAGTCCGGGCTTGCCCTCAGATGCCCACCAAGGAACCCCTGCCCTGGGCTGCTATGCTGTTTCTGAAATCTGCATAATGCCGAACGCCATATATGTTTTAACAGAATAAGCCCTAAGCCTTTTTTTCTTAATTAATTTATTTTTAAAAATTGTGGTAAAATACACATATCTTAGAATTTACCATTTGAACCACGTTTAAGTGTGCAGTTCAGCGGCACTAAGTACATATTCACATTGTGCAACCATCACCACCGTCTGTCTCCAGAACTCTGATCTCGCAAAACCGAAACTGTACCCATTAATCTCTAACTCCCACCCCCCGCCCCTCTCACCCCTGGCAACCAGCTTTCCACCGTCTCTATCAATGTGACTACTCTACATAATCATGCACTATGTGTCCTTTTGTGACTGGCTTATTTCCCTTAGCCTAATGTCTTCAATTAGGATCATCCACAATGGTGTGGCCTAAGCTTTTTTTTTTTTAATCACTCATCTAATTGATAAAGGTAAGGCTAAATTAAAGCACAACTAAGTTTTTTTTTTTTTTCCTTTTAGGCAACTGTTACAGTTTCTGATTAGTCCTAGTGCATGTGCTAAGGTAGGGAAGCATCCGATTTAATAAAAATGGGTAGGAGACTAGGAGGAGCGTGCCAAATGCAGGGCTGCCCTTGGCTCCTCGCGGGAATGGGCTGGGGAAAGCCGGCTGCGCACCCCCTCCCCCAGGAGAGGGAAGACACGCACAGGAAGAGGGTTTACACGTCTCCCCACAGACACCGGGACGCCAGTTCCCTCCGCCACGGGGAAAGTTCCCGCACCCTCAGCATCTTCCGTCGTGGTTCCCCGTGTGTGTCTCGGTGTTAAGGGCAGTAGCTTCCAACCCACACGGGATGAGGCTCCGCTGCAAAAACCTCGCCATTGGTGGGGGGATAATAGCCTTAAGGATCTAGTTCAGTAAACACAGGATTCTTTTGTGATGCACTTTCCAAATGAGGTGCACGCTTTGGGATTAATTAAACTCTTTTCTAGCTGCTTGCCAGCGTAACCTTTCTTTTATGCTTCTTAGGGGGGCACACAACGACATAAAAAGTCAAATCTATTATGTTCATGACTTGGAGGGAAAGATCCGGGACAAAACTGCCTTGTACACTTTGTAGGTTTTTTGTTTTTCAGTTTTTCGTTTTTGTAATTTTCTGAGTCCTGGATCAAATGCAGAGCTGAGCTGTGTGTTAGCGACGCAACGGACTCAACTCGGGAGAGGAGTGGTTTGAAATTAAAGCGATAGAAGCCAAGGGTGGGGTGGTGATGCCGATGACAGCGTGAACGCCTAATTTCTTGGCACACTAGGGGGGACACTAAAGAGATATATGAAAGTTGAGTGCTGACTGTTTAAGCCTTGGCCTTGTTCTCGTTCCAGTCTTGCTGCGTTTTTGAGTGCAGGACACTTAATTAATTTTACAGTTAATTCTTTCCACCGTTCCGTTTTTGACAGTGTCACTCTCCAATCTCTCAGCTGGTTGGGAAAAAATCTGCATCAGTCATTACCCTTGCTCAAGCCCAGACAGGGTCATCCGGCCACAGCAGGAGAGGCAGCGAGGAGCAGCCACGGAGACAAGGTTGCTCTGTGCGGACAGGTTCCTGGAAGAGGCTTGTCCAGAAGCTCCCTGTCAGTGTTTCTTGAGTACCTTTCAAAGCTTCCCTTTTCCTGGCTGCCATCTCCAGGAGCTTTGAAAAATGCTTGCATTTTTAAGAATTTTTTTAAACTTTATATCAAAAGAACACACACACACACAACAAATAAAAAAGTAGAAAAGAGATAATAATCTTGAAAAGTGGCATTCTCACTCCAATTGTCTCCCCAAAAGCGACTTTAACTGTTCCTTGCTTTCATTCTTCTGGAATTTCTTCTGCTGCTCTATGTTATGTGTTTTTATCAATTTTGGACCCTATCTTTTGACCCCTAAATAGGAAGATGAAGATTTAGCTCACATACTTGCCCCTTTCTCTTTGCTTTCTTCTCTTTTTATTTTTATCACTGCTCCATTGAGATATAATTCACATGCCATAAAATTCATTCTGTTAAAGCACACAATTCATGAATTTTTAGTATATGCATTCACAAAGTTGTGCAACCATCTCTAAATCCAGAGTGCACCATTCTCTGAAACCAGAACATTTTTGTCCCTACAAAAAAGAAACCCCATCCGGGTTAGCAATGACTGCCTTCTTCCCACCTCTCAACCTCTCGCAGCCACCAAATTCTCCATATCCTCACCAACATTTGCTCTTTGTGGTCTTTTCTCTTACAGCCATCCTTGTGGATGTGAAGTGGTGTCTGACTGTGGTTCTGGTTTGCATTTCCCTAATCATTAATGATTTTGAGCATCTTTTCATTTATTCATCATTTATATTTTTCTTTGGAAAATATTCATATAAGTCTTTTGTCCATTTTTGAATTGGAGTGCATGTTTATTGTTGAGCAGTAAGTATTCTTTACATATTCCGGATACTAGACCCTTATCACATATATGATTTGCACATATTTTCTGTCATTCTGTGGGTTGTCTTTTTACTTTCTTAATGGTATCCTTTGAATCAACAAAGTTTTAAATTTTGAAGTTCGATTTATCTATTTTTTCTTTTGTCGCTCATGCTTTTCGTTATATATCTAAGACATTAGTGCCTAATCCCAGGTCATAAAGATTACTTATCCCTGTTCTCTTCTAAGATTTTTCAGTCTTAGTCTCACACGTAGGTCTCTGACAGGGATTGTTGAATCTGTGTTGAATCTGCGGACCAGTTTGGGGAGTTGCCATCTTAACAATATTAAGTCTTCCAATCCATGAACGTGGATTTGATTGATTTAGATCTTCTTTCTTTCAATAATATTTTATAGTTTTCAGTTTTTGATGCTGTTGTAAATGGAATAGTTCATTACTGGTGGATAGACATACAATGGATTTTTGTGTATTGATTTTGTATCCTGCAGGCTTGTTGTAGTTGTTTATTAGTTTTAATATTTATGTGCGTGTGTGTGTTCCTTAGGATTGTCTACATGTAAAATCATGTGATCTGCAGATAGTGATAGTTTTACTTCTTGTTTTACAGTCTAGATGTCTTTTTTCTTGCCTAATGGCCCTGTCTAGCACCTCCAGTACAATGTTGAATAGAATCGGTAAGGGTAAATGTCTTTATGTTACTCCTGATTTTAGTGGAAAGTATTCAGTCTTTCACCATTTGATATGATGTTAACTATGGGTTTTTCATAGGTGACCTTTGAGGGAGCTCCCTTCCGTTCCCAGTTTGTTGAGTTGCTGCTAATGTCAAAAGATGTTGGATTTTGTTAAATGCTTTTTCTGTATCTGTTGAGATGGTTATGTGGTTTCGTCCTTTATTCTATTAATATGGTGTATTACCTTGATTGATTTTCATATGTTAAACCAACGTTGCATTCCTGGGATGAATCCCACTTGGTCATATAATCCTTTTTATATAGATTTGATTTGCTAGTATTTGATTTGCTGCTATTGTTAGTATTTGCTAGTATTGCTGAATCAGATTTGCTAGTATTTTTTGAGGATTTTTTTCATCTATATTCATTAGGGATATTGGCATGTGACTTTCTTGTGATGCCTTTGTCTGGTTTTGGTACCAGGAAATACTGGTCTTACAGAATGAATAGGGAAGTATTCCCTCTTCCTGCTTTATTTTTTGGAAGAGTTTGTGAAGGATCAGTGTTAATTCTTCTTTAAACATTTGGTAGAATTCACTAGTGAATTCTGGGCCTGGGCTTTTGTGTGTGTGGAGCATGGAGTTTTTCGGTTACTAATTCAATCTCTTACTTGTTATAGGTCCATTCACATTTTCTATTTCTTCTTGAGTTTACTATCTTCTCTCAAGATTTGATATTTGTGTTATTATAGTACTTAAATTCTTCTATCAGTTACTTTTTAGCTTCTCTCCCTTTTTTTTTTTTTTTTTTAGACAAGGTCTCACTCTGTTGCCCAGGCTTGAGTGCAGTGGTATGACCATAGATCATAGCTCACCGTAATCTTCGACTCCTGGGCTCAAGTGATCCTCCCGCCTCAGCCAGCCTCCCATGTAGCTGGGACTGTGGGCGCACACCACCGTGCCTTCTATTTATTTATTTTTTAGAGACAGGGTCTTGCTATATTGCCCAGGATGGTCCTGAACTCCTAGCCTCAAGCAATCCTCCCACCTCGGTCTCCCAAAGTGCTGGGATTATAGGCATAAGCCACCAAGTCTGGGCAATAGGCTGGTATTTTGATTTTTTATATATCAACTATCACAATTTGAGCCTCCACTTTGTCAGATAAGGATATTTATACCCGATTTTTTCCTCCTTCCTTCCTTGTCATAACATCTGTCAGCTCCACTTTAATCATGTTCAGATTGGTAACATTTGCATTCTGTCCTGCTGATGCAACCAGGTTTAGGGTATTATGTCTGCAGCTTGACTTTAAAAGTCAAGAAGCAATGGAGCTGGGCATGGTGGCAGGCGTCTGTAGTCCTAGCTACTCAGGAGGCTGAGGCAAGAGGATCACTTGAACGCAGGAGTTTGAGTCCAGCCTGGGCAACATGGTGAGACCCCCATCTCTAAATAAACAAAACAAAACTAATGGATAACTTCCCATTATAATGACATCCTTAGGAGAGTGTTCGTTGCCCAGCCTGATAGTGAGCTCTGTGCCATTTTCCCAAATATATAAAAAATTTTTATCTTCCATTTGATTGCTTAACATTATGATGCATTTTGTTTGCTTCATTTTGGGACCATTATTTCTTGTATACATTTTGTAGTTTTTCCTAGAGTGTCTAATTGCCTTTCTTTTATTTAATATTTTTATTCTTGCATGACTTGCTGTAATCCTATTCTCAGTTATGTTTCAGGCTTTCAATTATGTCATCTATTCCATCAAATCTCCCTTTTCACCAGCGATCTTCCTCCGGGAACTCTCTGCCTCCCTGCTCCAGACCGGATGGATGGTTGCTCATTGGATTCCCAGCAGGTTTGAATGAAATTCTTCCTGTGCCGTCTCTAACCCTGGGACCTCACTGTCTGCTTGGCCAGGTTGTCTCAGCTCCTCTGACCTCTGGCTTTTCCAACTCTCCTAGTTAGTCTCTTTCTGTATCATTTCTTCTTCTGATTTTTCCTGCTATCGTTACGGAACTTTGCTTTGCCTCAGTTTTCCCATCTCTAAAAGGAATAGTCTAGATCTTTCTTTTTTTTCTTTTTTTTGAGACAGGTCTCACTGTGTTGCCTGGGGTAGAGTGCCGTGGCGTCATCCTAGCTCACAGCAACCTCAAACTCCTGGGCTCCAGCAATCCTTCTGCCTCAGCCTCCCAAGTAGCTGGGACTATAGGCATGCGCCA
>CAUYSK010071966.1:0-23217 GCA_963575035.1 Avahi laniger | reverse complement strand
TCACTCAATCAGTTACAGTCTTGAGTCTCTCACACCACAGCGAAGTGAAGCTGCGAACCCAGGAACTTTGTGACCTGGAGCACAGGCAAGTTGGAGGTAAAAGGCGACGGCAGAGAATGGAGGAAAGCTCGGGGAGGGAGGTTCACACTATGAGGAAGAAATTAATTCTCCTCATACTCTTGAGGGCAGAGAAATAAGAAGGGCCACTTAATTCTGCCAGTGAACAAAATGGAGAAACGGCTCATACTATTAGGCCTGTATTTATTCTTGGGATTTTCTAATGCATTTTTTTCCACAGGAGATTTGTTATTCTGAAAATGGGTTGAGTCTTATTTTCCAGTATGAATCCTGAAATATTTAATTAAAGGTGAAATATGAGAAACTGAATATTTGATGGTCTGACAAAACTACTAAAGAGATAATGTCAAAAAGACATAGTTCTCATGCACTTTCCTTTCTGGGCTCCCATTCAAAGTTGTCTCCTTTAGAAAGAAAAAACTTTTACACGTAAGATCTTGTTTCAATTACAGTTTTGTTGTTAATCTTTTTATGTGGGTAGAGCATAATTCCTTCATTCAGGAAATGTTTACCCCACTGGAGGCACTGGAGTTATAAAGATGAAAAGACAGATGTAGTTCCTGTCCTCCTGGGGCTCCCATAACACAGGTTATACATCAGATGTTAATAATTAGATAATTACAGCGCAGGGCCCAAGGTGTTACTGGAGCACACAGGAGAGGCGTCTGGGGGATTCAGGAAGGCAGCCTGGAGGAAGTGGCCTCGACAGCAAGGTTCCGTGGGAATCCCACAGGACCCAAGGGCTGGGACCCAAGCTTAGAACTAGAATGAGATACTGGAACAGTTTCCCCACCTGGGTGTGGGTTACAGGTGTGCTCTCTCACAGCACTGCAGAGTACATCTTTCCAAGCTGTGTTCAGATTACAGGTGTGCCCACCAGCCATACACACAGTCTCGTCCACTGTCCTCAGTGGCAGTATTGCTCTTACCATTTCCATGTGGGTCATGACATGGAAGAGGCTAGGAACCACTGCTTGTAAAGAACTCACGAAATGCTGATTTCGCCTCTCAGCTATACTTCATTCATATTCTTTCTCTCTCTCTCTGTCCCTTCTCTTTCTCGAACCCTCATTCTTCTCTAATCTTTTCTAATCTTCAGTTCACATACAGAACTTGACTCCCATCAGTTCCAAAATATACACATTCCGAATTTCAGCCACCAAAAGGGAAAGAAAGATTATTTCATCCGAAATATAAAATCGTGGTGAAGACCTGTGATTGGCCCAGTGTTAGTCAGCTGCCCACCCCTGGACAAACCAACAGTGACCAAAAGGGAGGATTATCTTGTACAGACATTCCCCGACTTATGGTTGAAGCAATTTATTGACTTCATGATGGTACAAAACCAATACACAGGCAGTAGAAACCATGCTCCAAGTACCCACACAACCATTCTGTTTTTCACTTTCAGTATAGTACTCAATAAATTACACAAGATATTTAACACTTTTTTATAAAGTAGGCTTTGTGTCAGATGATTTTGCCCCAGCTGGAGGCTAATATAAGTGTTCTAAGCACACTGAAGGTAAGCGAGGCTAAACTATGATGTTTGGTAGGTTAGGTGTATTAAATACATTTTGGACTTACGATATTTTCAAATTATGATGGGTTTATCAGGTTGTAACCCCACTACAAGTCAAGGAGCATCTGTATTTAAATTGCAACCCCCAGAGTTATCCTCAAATTATTAATAGATTGTAGGAAGGGATGCTAGTCAGAGAAAATGACAGGTGTCCACTGTAAGATTTGAATACTGAAGGGAAGGATCTGGGAGACAGGACAAGGATGAAGATTCAAAAGAGCAAAAAGATAATTGAGAGATCAACGTCCCTGTGAGGGTGAGGAGAGATAGGGTTCATAGGTAGGCAGGACTAGCCTAATAGAGGAGATTGAGCACATCTTCTATTGCAACAGGAAGCAAGAAGGAGAGAATGGATAAAGACACAGTCTTTAGATGTGCCAGAGGAAGTGGGAGTTCAGGTCTGCAGAGGTGTTTCTCTGAGAAGCAGGAGGGTGATGACACAGGAGAGAGGAGGCAGGACAGAAATACAAGACAAGTGGAGACAATGAAGGAGATGCTACGCAAAATAAGAGAGAGAGCAGACTAGGGAAGCACAGGAGGAATGCCGGGGAACTTTAAGATCTGAGTGAGGTTAGCAACTATACATTTATTGGTACCAATCTGTGCAGTACTACCATTTTCTCCAGCAAGTCTCAGCAGCAGTATTGGATAGATAGAAGCAAATTAAAAAGAACAGTTGGTAGGTCCAACGCTGGAGTTTTGCCAGGTGAGGGTCCCTGAAGGACAGTGGGAAAATGCAGTTTAAGGTTGGGAAGACAGGGTTGCAGTGGAGCTTGGGCTGATAGTCTTGGGTCAGAAGGAAGAAGCAAGAAACAGTATTAGAAGAAGAAAATAGACAGCATTTGGGGTGATAACCAAGAACACGGGGGATGTAAAGTATGATTGGGTTAGCTGACTGCAAATCCCAGCATTGCCCAAGTGGACAGGGATCACCTACGCCTTTTAGCAGTCGGCTGCACACTGGACTGATGGGTTTTCTGATATTTTTCTTGATCAGAAATATTCAGTTATTCCTCAAAGTCTTTATATTTAGATACTTTATGCACTTTAAAAGGCACCTCTCTGTCTCTTTTTTTGCCCTCTATGAACTACCTGCATTCTTTCTTAACTCAGGTGATCTACCGCAATCGGACAAAGCTGTGTGCCATTTCCAAGTCGTTGCTGGCCCCCAGACTTTCACCTGTGGTGTTTTACACACCTTCTCCCCACTCTGATTCAGAATGTGCTTTTCCATTCTGTGTGCCCAGACTTCAAAATCTCACCATTCTCAAAATCCAGGTAAGTATCCACTTTCTTCTAGGAAAGTCCCCAAGATTCTACCTAACTCAAATCACTATTTCTTTCAATATACAAGTTTTTTTATTCTACATAGTTATACCATCATTTGTTTTATTTCTATTTCTCTTCAAGGACAATAATTCTTCTTAAATTCAATTTTTAAGTTGAACTCTGTGTGTGTGTGTGTGTGTGTGTGTGTGTGTGTAGCTGGAGGTTAAGAAATACTCTTGATCTAAAGTACTCAGCCAGCCAAAGAAGCAGACACCACCTTCTTATTCTAAAGCTTATCTACCACAAGGAGTATCCAAAAAGAACAAAATCCTGTGACTAAGCAGAAAATGGAGAAGTGTGCTTATATGAAACTTATTCCAAGCCACACAATAACCTCCCATAACTAGTAATGGAATGTTGAATGAATCAAACGGAATGCTTAGTACTGACTACTAGTCTTATGGTTTTTAGTCACTAAATCATGTTTTCTATTTTTAAAAATTTTTTAAAATTTCCTAGTTCATTTTCATTCAAATTGGCTAAACATGAAGAAAAAATGACAGCAAATGGTTTCAGTCATTTTGTGGGTTCAAAATAAGAGTACTCAGAACATTTCAGAACAATCTCTCAGAGAAAACATGATTTCATGATAAAAATAACAGAAATGTCTGGTACCATTTTACATGTATTCACAATCCCTCCTTGTTCCCCTTTTGTAATTCCAACACTTTAGGCCAAATACATAATGCAAAAGAAGAAAAATAAAACTAATCATTTTGATATGTTGGCTTTTATTACGTTTTAAAATTGTACAAATAGCACATGTGCATGAGTTTAAAAACACAAGGGAAATGCAGGGTGTTAAAAAGAAATACAAAATGAATCTGGAAATCATGTTTTCTATGTGGTATGCCAAGGAAATCCAAAGTCACTAAGTTTTCTTTTCCCCTACCTTTAGGGGAATGAAGAGATGGAAATAAGGAAAGAAGGAGTAGTTTACAAATCCAGGAATCAGAACTGAAGGAAAGAAATGCAGTAGGTTTCATCAAAGTCCTACAGGGAAAATATGGGATCTATAATTTCCTAAGGATGTATACAAAAATTCAGCCACATTTCAATCTAGGATTAACATGAAGAAAATCCATTAACAATGGTAAAACATTTTTGCCCCCAAATGGATATGACAATACCCATTCCGGAGACACTCTCATTCTCTGATGAACTGATGCCACTTTTCTATATTATGCAATCTAGCAATAAATATAAAAATGTTAAATTTGCATATACTTTGACTTCTTATTTTACTTCTAGGAATCTATATTAAGAAAAAAGAAATATATACACACATATGTACATACACACATATACACATACATATATACAACATGTACACACATGCTTATCTGTCAGAATATCTTTATTAGCAAAACACTGATATCAGCTCACCATTAAATTGGTTAAGTAGTCTATTATATGGAACACAGTGAATAATATATTTAAAAAATAAATGTACAAAACATGCTGATGAGTGAAAAAAACAAGTTTAACAACAGTGTGTATACTATGATCTACTTTATAAAAATAACTTTTAAAATAATGTTGATATATATGCACCAAATAATAACGTCATGTGGGGAATGAAGTCTGGGAGACTTTCTCTGTGTAAATTTTATATTTATGTAATGCTTGCATTCTGAATTTTGTATAACTTTGTATTATATTCATAATTAGAAATCTAGAGATATTTGAAAGTAGATGTATATCTATTGACATATAAAAATGTCAACAATACACCTTCTAAACAAAAAATGCTGGTTAAAACAGCATATTCCCATATTTGTATTTCTAAAAAGTTACAAACATACAAGAAAAAAAATCCGGAAGGCTACACCAAAACACCAACAATGGCTATTCTGGCTTGTGGATTTTACATGATTTTTACTTTCTTCTTTGTAACTTTCTATCTTGACTCCTTTTTTAAAAAAAGTAAAGACTATACATTATTTTTATATATAGAAATTTCATTTAAAAATTCCATCTTCAATTTTCACTTTCAAACCTTTTTAAGAACTAGTAAGGTTTGACAATAAGTAGTTCAACAATAATAAATTATTTTAATTTTGCTTCCTCTCCACAATCACTCAGTAGATTATAGGATTATATCACTAAAAAAAAAATAATCAACAGGAGAGGTAATAGGACCTAGATCATCATCAAAAAATGTTGCTTCCAGCAACAGCGACAGAGGTGTCATAATATTGATAACGTCATTTTATATTTTCAGTTGATGATTTCTAAAGAGCTCTTACATCTGCAATCATATTTGGTTCTCAGGTCTATGAGGAAGACAGGGAAGTAGAACTGACACTTTTATATAAACAGCCTGAGTGAGGAGAGGTGGAGGGATGTGTCCAGGGTCTTGGACTGGGGAGTGACAGCACTAGGCTGCACAGTCCAATATTATAGCCGCAAGCCATATGTAGCTATTTAAATTTAAATCAATTAAAATGAAATAAAATAACAAATTCTATTCCTCAGTCACACTAGCCACATTTCAACGGCTCAACAGCCACATGTGGCTAGTGGCTACTGTGTTGGGACAGTACAGCATAGAATATTAAATATTTCCATCATCACAGAAATGATGTGATTCCCACTCCAATAACATTTTCCACTCATGTGGTATCTTTCTACACCCTTGCTTCCCCTCTTGAAAGAAAGGATAATAACATTCGAGGATCTTACTCTACATGGCATGAGTTTTTAAAATTCCATAAGGAAAAAAAAAACCCTGCTGAATTAAGGTGGCTGGGGAAGCTAAAGAGTAGTGAGCAGGCGCACAAGGAGAGCCTGAAGGGTGGTAGAGGGAACTCCAAGGGTCACCTACTAGCACTTATTCACCCTCTACTTTCTTTTAATAGAATTAAGATTTTACTTTGGTATCTACCCTTGCCCCACACAGGCTTTGTGCCTCAGAGTGCAGGAACAGACCTTCACAGCAATTCGGGCTCATTAAAACAAGATGAAAAGTTAGCTGATAGAGTAACACTTTCTTGTGGCTTTGGTCTTGGCATCTGAAAGGCCAAATGGCATAATACCCACTTCAACATCATCTCAGGCATTAACCAAAAAGTGTATGTATATTATGTAATCACATACATTACTATTATAGTTATATCTGATGAGCATAACAGAGTCAGCAATACAAAGCATGTCGCTCAGATTTACCAGCAAGTATAGATTACCTACAAGTGAGTATCTAGATGTATTTGACAGTGAAAAGTCTAATATTGTGCTTTATGTGTTGAAATTCCACCATCTGAAACAAATATATTCTTGGAAAAATAAATTACAAACAGTTATCAAAACTTAATTTTATGTACAAAACCTATCGAATATTTTCAAATCATTAAATACAAAGGGAAAGAGACTGACAATATAAATATTAAGAAAACACATTAGCTAGGTACACTTTGGGAAGAACATTATACCCTTTTGTAGCCAAACATTTATAAAAATTGAAATAATCAAGACAGAACAGGGAGATTAGATGATAACATAATTCTCATCTTTGTAGTATCTATAGGATCATAACATTAAACAAAATAATCCTTTAAAAACTATACTGAATTTAGTTATTTGATTCTATGTAGGCCATGAATCTTTTACAGAAAATCCTAATGCAGGAATTCTTCATATGTTGTGGGAATGAATTAGAAGTAGAAAATCAACTCTGCCTACCTATTACAGAATGGAACATCAGTACCAAAAACTGTCATGCAACTTCCAATGGAACAAACATGGTGAAAGTTATGAGTGATTTGGGAATTACAAGCATATATATGCTGCTTTGTTCACATACTTCTGGGAATAATTATAGCCCAAATTAAAGAAACTGAATCGCTGACCTCAAGCAGAAAGACGGTGGTCATTTGTCATTTTTCCTCCGCTAACGAAAAGTTGCAGGACATATTTTAGAACTTTGGAACTGTGTCATCAGGATTCATGTCCCAATGAGATGAAACAGCTGTTACATGTTTAAAAGATGGTTTGACCCAAAGAAAGCTCAATATTGTCCTCACCACACAACAGTACCTATCTAACAGGACTTAGTAAGAACCAATGCTTTCACAAAAATGAATTCATCTGCTGAAAAAGGTATACCTGAGAGCCATAAAGTGCAAGTATTTCCTATAGAGTACCTGCTATATAATGTCTCTTGTCATTCTATTTCAGAGAAGATGCTGAAATGGATATGCAAGCAATGAAAACCGTGGCCCCTCCATTCCACTTAAGAGTTAATTCACTTCAGATTAAATGAGATTAGAGACATGATATGAATCCTGGACCAGGAAAAAATTGCTATAAAATATATTATTGGGAGCAATTGGCAAAATCTAAATATGGACTTTGATACAAGACTCTTGATCCAATGTAAAAGTTCCTGTATTTAGTAACTATGCTGTGGTTATGTAAAAGACTCTCCTTGTTCTCAGGACATACACGCTGCAGTAGTGGGGGTAAAGGGACATGAAGTCTGCAATTTACTCTCCAACACTGGTATATGGGTAAGGGAGTGATAAGGCCAATGTCAAACAACTGTGAATCTGGATGAAAAGTACATGGGAGTTCCTGTAACTTTTCTGAAATTTTAAACTATGTCAAAGCAAAAAGTTACCCCAAAAAGTTAATTCATCTCTCTCTTTACATTTCCTTAAGGAAAAAAGTAGCTCTATGGTAGTCAGTCTCCAAATGATCAAGAAGGCAATGTTCTGGATGTTAGAGAGGCCATTAGTGTGCTTGAGGAGTCACCACACTCCGTTGTTAGCTCTCTCATGGCCATGCCGGATCTAGAACTGATTCACTCCTTAAAGCAGAACACTCTCTTGTTAGTGTGGTATCAGTCAGCGAGGACTTGCAGCTTGAACTGGTGTAGTTGCCACCTAACCACAGCCTCCCGCCCACACCCTTTTTGACATAGTATGTAGCTGGGCTCATTCAACACAGCAGTCCCACGTCTCACGTCTGTTCCTTCAAGTGTACGCTTTAAGAGATTAGCCCTGTAATAAAGAGGCTCCTAGATGACCATTTAGCAGACAATGCCAAGCTCCCTAACATTCTTATGTACCCATGCAAAGTTACATAAACATATACCATAAAGAGAAGAAATAAATTGTTATGCAGTAAGATGTGCACTTGGAACAAGAAGTCCCTTAAAAATTAAGTGTGCTCATCTTACAGCTGTAAAAACATGTCTGAAGCCTGAATTTTGGAGTTCCATGTCCCTTCTACAGTCTAAAACAAAATACAGAAGGAAATACACTTTACTATCATGACAAGTCATCCACAAATTATATGTCTAACCCTTGAGCTGCTTTTAGAAACTCTCCTCACTAATTTGCCTGTGTTTTTGAATAGCAAGTAATATGTTTTCAATCATGAAAAGTTACAGGGAAATTTTTGTGGTAAAAACTGGCCTTCCACTGGCATAAAAATCATCAGTCTTACTGCAATCCTTTGGGAAATAACATTTTTTTTTCATCATTGTCAAGCAGCTTTCAAAGCAATTTAATGGCTACTGTTCCTAAGAATGATTGTTTACAACCTTTGAAAACTGATGTCATTCAAAACCATGCAAGAGAAAAATGATAGTAAGTTTAACAGAGAAATTATTTCTTTACAATATTTTAAGAGAGACTCAAAACGTGAAATTTTCTCATAAAAATAATAATTATCCACTGATACTTAAATGGATGTAAATGCCCATCCTCCAACATATACAAATCAGCCCTGAACTATCATATTGCTCTTTTACTATTTGCACAGCAAAGCTATCAAAGAATGCAGCCATTTTACTGTGAAACAAAACTGTATTTGAGGCCGGGCGCGGTGGCTCACGCCTGTAATCCTAGCACTCTGGGAGGCCGAGGCGGGTGGATCGTTTGAGGTCAGGAGCTCGAGACCAGCCTGAGCAAGAGCGAGACCCCATCTCTACTAAAAATAGAAAGAAATTAATCGGACAACTAAAAATATATAGAAAAAATTAGTCGGGCATGGTGGTGCATGTCTGTAGTCCCAGCTACTCAGGGGGCTGAGGCAGAAGGATTGCTTGAGCCCAGGAGTTTGAGGTTGCTGTGAGCTAGGATGACGCCACGGCACTCTAGCCCGGGCAACAGAGTGAGACTCTGTCTCAAAAAAAAAAAAAATAAAAAAATTGTATTTGATATTAATTTTTTTAAGTGGTCTTCACACAAAAAAAGTCTGAGCAGTACAAAAACTAAATAGCTTTTGTAAGTGCTCTATTTGCCTTCTCTTTCATTGTTTCTCTACACTTCCACTGACTAAACACTGACTGCACTTCCAATAAGATTAAGTAATTTTGCACAAGAATAATATAGTAATGCTGCCTTTTTTCTCTTCCCCCAACTCGACCTTATGCACCCTGTCTTTTTCCTTGTTTGTTTAAGATATACCCCACAAGGATATACTGACTTTTCTAAAACTTAAATGTAACTATTAATTAATTTGAAGGAAACAGAGTCATATCAAGGCTTGGATTGGGCTTGATCATTATATGGGAGTCAATCTCCGTTCCTTTTTTCTCATTTATGAGAAAGTAAACCTCCCTGTAACTACTTTAAATTTAAGTTAGTTAAATATTCTTGTAAAACAATAGGTTTTTTTTTTCAGATGACCAACTGTTTATTTCACTTCTCCCCAGCACTTCTTCTAAGTACAACCAAAGAAATCTCCCAGATTGACAGATTGAGAACTCTATAAATCTGTGGTTTTCAATGTCAGAAAGATCTCTGGCATTGTTCAGTGATCCTTGTACTTGTCCTGAAACAGCTCCCTTGACTGTTACCCACATCAGAAGGTAAACTCATTCGCCCTCGCTTCTAGCCGATGTTTCTACCAGTCCCCTCACTCTCGGCCAATATCTTGCCTTCTATTTCACAGAGTAAAATAAAATCTATTAGACAGAAACTCCTCTGACTTCCTACCAGCTTACCCACAACCACTCCGATCCTGACCACCCTTTTTCCTGTCCCTGAGAAAAAGGCAGCCCCAGAGCTCTGGACCCCATCCTCTCTCACTTCCTTAAGCACTTGTTTCATCAATTATCAACTCCAATTCTCACAAGCATGCCTAAGACTTTCCATCTTTAAAAACAAACAACACTTTTTATCAAAAGGCAGTCCCTCTACTTAAGACTGCCTTCACAGCTAAGATTCTGGAATAAACTGTATCCACTTCATCTACTCCTCAGCTCACTGCAACCTGGCCAGCTCCCTACCATTATACCAACATCTCCCATCACCAAACCCAACAGGCTCCTCCACTCTTTGCTTATGTGACTTCTCTACAGCATTTACTACTGCCGATGCTTCCTTCTGGAAATTCTCTCCTCCATTAGTTTATCACACAGCATTACTTTCTGTTGCATCTACTTCTTTTATTGACTCTTCCTCCCATAAAACCCTTAAATGTTAGAACTGTCTGGCAGTGGGACTAGAAATTGATATACCCACTTTCAAAAACAACTGATAAAATGTAAAGTTTTATATTTGTTTATGCTTTTTAACCAAGTTATTCTACCTCTAGAAATCCACATTAAGAAAGCATTGTGATCTTAAATAAGGAAAAGAGAAATAATCCTTGCACAAAAACATTAAATGTAATGTTATTTATAATAAGATGATACTATGTCTGAACTAATGTTAAATGGAAAAAAACATGGTACAAAATTATCTGTATAGTGTCATCTCAATTATGTGGAAAATACATGTATAGGAAAAAGTCTGGAAGGAAATATTCCAAATATTCCAAATCACTGTAAACAGTGATTTTCTTGGGGAATGAGAATTATGTATGGGTGTATCGTACTGTCTTTATACACTTCTATACTTTCCAAGTTTTATACAAGGATCATGTATTTCCCTTATATATTGAGAGAAAAAAACGAAAACATTTTTGAGAAACAAATCAAATCAAAGGGCCAGAACTCTTTTTTTGAAAGGTGGTAGTTGCCTTCACTTCTCACTCTACATATTCTCCAACGGGTAATCTCACACACCTCAGAAGCATCAAATGTCATCATGTGCAGATGACTCTGAGACCTATGTCCCTAGTATACACCGCACTACTAAGCTGCATAACTGTGCGGTACAGTACTTCCAGCTGGCTGCTAGACAGTTCCATGGGACAACTCACAAACATGTTATGGTAACCTCCAACTCAAACTCCTGGTAATAGGAGTAGAAATTGATACACCCTTTCCTCTTAGATGTCTAGTCTTTGTAAACAGCACAACCATCCCCAAATTCCTACTTTGAATAGCTAGGTGAGCCAGACTAGATTCTTGCTCCATCAATATCCAATGAAATACCAAGGCCGATCAATTCTGCCTCCTCAATACCCGGCAAAACCATGCCTCCATCTGTCTCTTGTCCCACTTCCTCACTAATCTCACCTGGACTCTTTCAATAATTTCCTAAATGGTCTCTACTTCCAGCTTCAACCATGTGATCACATTCTCCCCTCATTAACACCAGTCTTTTTTAAAATGTAAATCTGATTAAGTCATTTTCTTAATTAAAATCCTTCAATGGCTCCCCATTACCACACAGTAAAGTAAAAAATGCTTAGCATGGGAATTCATGAACTTATTCTTATTCTACACCACCTATCAACTTCCTACTCATCCTTCAGTTCAAATATCTCCTCTGGGAAGCTTCCTTTTACTTCCCAGAAACAGTCAGATGCATCCTCCTCTGAGTTCCTCTAGCATGCCATTCATGTCTCTATCATGGCCTGGATCACACTGATGTAATTATTTCCATGTCTGTCTTTCCCTCTAGACCAGGATTACACAGGAGCAAGGACAGGATATTCTATTCATATCTTCGGATCTCTAAAATGTAGCATATAGCTGATGGATAATTAAATGTGCTAAACGTGTAAATGAATGATTTGGCTCAAAAACAAAAAAAGTACATGATGGATTAGCAGGTTATGGATTTTTTTTCCACACAATTGAACCAATGCTCTAGAATCAATATATGCAAGACGGCAAATTTACCCAATAAGTTATTGAAACAAATAATAAGTTCAACATTATGAAGCATGTTATCTGCTTCAAGTTCACAACACTATCTTACATCCATGTTTAAAATATGCAAGTTTTTAACTTAACTATTAGAATCTTCCCCCAACCTTTTTTAAAAAATGTCTTTCTGAGGCACAAGCTAGAAAGTCACCTTTCATGGCTACTGATTTAGAATACAGGCAAAAATTATCCTAGTTTCCCCAAAACAGAAAAAAAGCCAAATACTATTTTTACTAGTAACGTCAACAACATCAGCATACTCAATCAGTCCAAACTAAAGAAAAACAAAATCTCCTTTTCCTTCAGGGAGAGTTTCCTTCATATTCATTCCAAACATAAGCAATAGGTAACTCATGGAAATTTTAATTTATTAATCAGAATCATCATGGAGATCTAACTAACTCATAAGGAGTTATGAAGGAATAAAAATGGATCTTGGCAGAGTAGAGACTAGTAAAAATTTATGAAACTCTGAAAAACAGATCTCTTCCTTACTTAGCCATTCAAAATTCCTCACAAATGAGTCACCTTCCTCCAAGAAAAGCAAAAGTTCCACCTGAAATAAACCTGAATGTCAGAAGTTTGCACATCTGAAGAAATCAACTTCAGTTTTTTCTGGGCTAAAGGTGAAAATCATTGATGAAGCCAAGTGCAAACAACAAATAATTTTAAAATAATTCTTGCTTCATTTTGGGATACACTATATACTCTAGTGGTGACAGATTTAATTTTATTTGACAAACTCATATGAGAATTAGGTTGTACTCCCTAAACATGGACCAACTGAGCCATTTAAACATATCCTGGGAGTAAAAACATCCCATAAATGTGCAATTCTTGAAAGGCATCTCAGACTCAAAATGAAATAGAACATGAGTGGAGGAGAAGCAGTAAACACAGGGTAAAAGTTGAATAGGCACAAGAAAGTCCTTAACTATTGCTACAGAATACATGAATTGGAAGCAGAGTTTCCTGGAATAACTGCACCGGCTGAACCCGCACACTATATGGAGTAATTTACTGTGGTCCCTGTGGAGATGCCAGTGTATGATATACAAGTATGCATGCCTGTGTGAGTATATCCTCTCCTTCTCTTTCTCTCACACACACACACCCGCTATGTTGGTAGTTGCTCTTCCAGTCTCTGCAAATACACTGAAGTCATGACATGCCTTCAGCTAACCTCCATGAAACTGTTCATCAATCCTCATTGGCTGCAATGAGGTTTATGATGCCACGTACAAGGTCAAAGGAGTTCTATCAAACCTTAATTACTTGCTGATTTTTATACGTTTCCTCAACCATTCCCTTGAGGGCTCATCGTTGTCTTTTTTCTAAAATACATTTTTATTGAAGTATAATATACATACAAAAAAAATGCACAAGTCATGAGTGCCTGTAACCACTATCTGTGTTAACAGGACTGCTACCAGCATCCCCAGAAGCCCTCCTGTAGCCTCCTCCTAATTATACTGCTCTTTCTCATCTCTCCAAAAACAGCCATTATCCTGACGTTTAACACCATAGATTAGTGTTGCTTCATTTTGAATTCTGTATAAATGGAAGCATAGAGTAGGTATTGTTTTGTGTCTGGCTTCTTTTGCTCAATGTTATGATTGTAAGATTAATTCATGCTGATGCATGTAGCTGTAGTTCATTCACTTTTGTTGTTATCTTGCATTCTCTTGTATGAATACCACAGTTTATTTTTCCATGCCACTGCTGATGGACTTTTGTGTTCTTCTCAGGTTTTGGCTCCTACTCCTTATTGCATTTTTAACATCTAACATAATACTTTTCCTTTATTTCTACACTGCTGGTCTAGTACTATTTCATTTTTTTGCACGCCTCGTATCATTCATTCACTTAAAACATCTTTGTCAACTATTACAGATCAAAATAGGCCTTCAGAACCTAAAATAAATGGCAGAAAAAGAGGCCCTGATAGAGTGAACAATACATGTTGCAAACATACTCAGCACTGAGAAGTATGGCATAGAGTTCTTCGGGTGAGGCTGTCTGCAGCACTAACACCTGCTGACCCATGCCATGGTAATCTGCAGGACTAGCTTTCACTGGCTGAGAGTGTATTCATTCTCATTCCCTTGTTCTCCTTTTACTCTCGTTGATAAGGAAGACATTTCAAAACAGCATTATAAAGACAGTACCAAATTGAGCAGCTTTCAACAGAATATATCTTAGTTGCTGCCATCATTCAGAATGTGCATGCAGATGCTGTTCCTTGGATGACGTTTTTTGGAAATGGTGTAGACTACACAGCAACTATACTGTGGTCAGTAAAACTACCCTGCCCCAGCACACAAAGACTTCTTATGGGAGTAATATAGACAATTAGGCAACGAGCATAAGAGCCTTCATCCTCATACTCATCCCTGCTGCTCTGGATTTAGGTGCTTCACATCTCACTCAGGGATCTCACCCTTTGCGTTACACTCTCTTCTCTCAAACTTCTTTCTCTCTCTGCTGCCTCCGTCCCATCATTATTTATTCATGCTCAACTCTCAAGGCTTAAAAAATAGCAGAAAAACAAAAATCCATCTACAATCTTCTGTAGCTATGCCTTCTCTCCTTTCCTTCACAAAAAATTTCTTAAAACCCTTATACCACTTACTGTTCAACCCACTGCAAACTGTTTTCCATCTCTACCCCCTCAACTGAAACCACTCTCATTACAGTCATCAATGCCCTCCTTGATGCTATATCTCACGGACATCTATTCGTCCTTTTCTTCTTTGACCTTTGCTCCATTTGCTTAGCACTTTCTCTTCTCTTGGCTTTTTGATACACACTCTCCCTTTTTCTTCCAACCTCCCTGGAAACTCCTCTTCAGGCTCCTCTTAGGGTCCTTATTATTCTGACTGTCCCTTAAATATAGATGTCTCTCAAGGTTCGGTCCTTGGCCTTTTTCTCATACTTTATAATGTTCATTTTTGATCATTTAGATCTCATAGGCAGGCTCTATAGGCACCTCAATCTCAGCATGAGAAGAAATGTTGAGAAACATTCTCCTTTTTCCAATATTCTACACGTATAGTCATCGCTTCCAAATCTGCATCATTGTTCTCTATTCTTTCCATGTGTGAGAAGCAGTGGAGTTACTGGCTTTGAAGTCATGCCAGTCTGGTTTCAAATATAAACTGCTTCTTAATTAGCTATGTGATTTCGAGAAAGCCGATTTCTCTCTCTCTGAACACCTGTTTCACATCTGCATAACACCTATCTTATAAGACTGAATAGATTAAAAGAGATGAATGAATGAAAACCACCTAACACTGTGCCTGATGCCTGGTATCTGCCCCAATAATTTGTTTTCTTCCCATTTTACCTTTTAGGAAGCTAGTCCTATTTTCCCAACTATACTGAATTTAAGGGAGAGCTATTCTATGTGAACCCTCCAAACCTGTCAGGTAAGTCTTCTCATCATCCCTAAACACATCATACCCATTCACAAAAGCACCTCTGCATGGAATGCTCTCCCCTGCCATTCTTACTTCATGCATACCTAAGTCTTAACCTTGCTCCAACATTCAGCTCAATCCCATACCTCTATAATGGCCTTCCTTAACCACCACAAAGCTCACAGAAATTTCCTCCTCATGTGAACTGTAAAATAGTGGTACTAATCATCTGGCATTTATTATATGTTACTTTTTAGGGGTTACATATCTTTTATGTCATTTCTCTTCAATTACATCATTTAACTTCTTGGAATGAGTTATATATATAGCTCTTAGTATACACAGTCTCTAGCAAAAAGCATTAAGTAGTACCTGTTGATTGGTATGAGAGGTCAATTTCCCCTGATTTGTAATAACTGAAGGTATAACATCATCTAATAAATTCAACTATTACTTTAAAATATGCATATAGACACCAGGAATCTTAGAATTGAGGACTTTAGAGGCCATGCAGACCAATCTTCCAGATGTACAACATTCCTTTATAAGAGCCTCAGTGAATGAACCTTCGACTTCTGTTACGATAAATTCCCATGACCAGAAACTCACTATCTCCTCTGGGAACCCATCTGATGTCTGCTCTCTTCTCCGTACTCAGGGCCTCTTGCATGGGCCCCCTCTTTATTTAAGTTGGGCTCCAAACCCTATTCTGGGCCCCTGTGGCTTCCCATCCCCTGGCATAGATATCTACCTTGCTCTGCCCCAACCCAGTGGCTTTAGGACCAAATTCTTCAGGAGGAAGAGAATAAGAGGAGGAGCACAGAAACAAACCTACCTCTCCTCACTTTTACCCACTGGCATAAATTCTGTCTTTGGGATCTCCCAGAATAAACACAATCAATTCATACTTAAGCATTTGAGATCAGTTATCATATCCTGGCTTGTTCCTTCAGTCATTCCTTAAATCACACAGTTTCAAGTGCCCTCAATCTTTTCTGAATGAACTCCATTCTGCCTACACAGCTTGTAAAAGTGTATAGAGTAGGCATTTTTGGTTTTCTATCCAACATCCTATTCTGTCCCTGAAATTCCTTCCTTCCTAAAAGAACCTTTGTTCAGGTATCTACTCCCTTCCATATTGCCATGTGCTTCAGGAAAAGTGAACCCTATCCTCAGCTCCTGACTATTCTAAATCAAGCATGATAACCACATCGGTACTGGTCATGTGACCAAATGAAACACATAAGGAAGTCTTCTGAGGGGCTTCCTAAGACAGGGGCACAGGACAAGCAGGCAGCTGCTTCTCCTTCCTCTGCAGGTTACTGTGCCTGCAGGAGATGCACAGAACTGCTGCGACTACCTTCCACCAGCCTGAGATGAAACCAGCACAACCAGAAGGACATGGCCAAGGGAGCCACAGACACGTGGAGGCAGAGCCCGTAGGGACTGGCCAGCGCCTCTCTTATTACCAGACTTCTTGTTGTGTGACATAACATGTTTCCTTTCTGTTTAAGCCAGTTTGGTCACGTTTTTCTTTTTAGCTGCAGCCAACAGCATTCTGAGAGAGAGTGATGTGGGGAACTACACAGGAGAGGTGTGAGATGAGCCAGAGTAGAACTTCAAGTCTTTGTATTTCCACTGATAGAGCCCAGGTCAATGTTGACACAGAACATAGACTGCTAATACCCTCATCTTTCTCACCCTGTAAGTTTAAAAACACAATGTTATTTTGTGCTTGTAATGTTAAATTGTTGCCCTCCAGTAGATGACAAGAGGTTTACTTATTACTTACATTGTTAGCTTTTCCGTGGTTTCAACTTGCTCAGATCTTTTAAAATTAGTTTGTTTTAAGTAGGGAATAATGAAGGAAGTTGAAGAGCTGCTACTTGATTGCAAAGCAATAGAGCTATGAAGAGAGAAAAAACAGAAAAACAAACACAGAGCTAGGAGACAGATTTTTGCCCCAGTAACAACTGTGCCACTATACTAGTGAACAGTCCTGGACAAATCACATACTGTCTGTGTTTCTAACATCATGCATCTATATAATGGTGAGAAACCTCAAGGTTCCCTCTTGGCATTAAAATTCTACAACTTAAAGACTTCATCAGAGAATTTATGGCTCAGAATTCCTCTCTTGTTTGAAGCATAAAATCCAGAAAAGCAAATCAGTTATAGCCTATTAGTCATTATCAAGACTTACTTATTTCAAATCAACGAAACACTGCCCTTGGGCTACCTACTCCAAGAAACAGCTGCTATACTACAGAGATCAAGTCAGGACTATGTCTATATTTACTATTAGTAAAGGAAATACGTAGAAAGTAATCGTCAAATCTGCACTCAATTCACCAACTTGACAAAAAAACTAATATTCAGAACAGCTATCAGACCTAAGGGATTCTGGTAGCTAAACTAAAGGAAGCCTAGATATTTAAAAGTATGCTGTCGCCTTGATGTGACTGCAAGGCATGTAAAGCCCTTCAATTGCTTCCCAATGTACCTAATGGACTTTAGGTCCCAACGCCCTTTGACAAAACGTGGTGCCTGACTAGCTCTGCATTGTCATCTGTCCCTACTTTGCCTGCTACACTCCGCCCAGAGACACCAGCCTCACCGAATACCTTTCAGTTTTTGAAACACACCAGGAGTCTGTCCATCTAAAAATCTCTTCTCGCTTTGCTTTGTATATGTGATTCATTTTGTCTGGCCTGGACCCTTCCCTACCTGAATCTCCCACCTCACACCTGCCACATGGGCGTGCACGTGCGCACACACTCTCCTCATCCTTCTAATCTCACTTAAAGTCAACTTCCCCATTAAATGCCTTCTTTGTGGCATGTTCACACACACGCACATACACGCCACTTCCATTTCCCCTATGCGGGAACCATGCTCTTTCCCTTCATAGCACTTATTACTATTTGTAGAATATCCTCTCGTTTGTTTGCCAGTTTAGTATGTCCCTCCTGCTGGTTTGTCAGCTCCACGAGAGCAGAAACTATGTCTGGGTTGCTCCTGCATACCCAGAAAAGAAGAAGATGTGGTTGCCATCATACTTTCAAAGGTAACTTAATGACATGGAAAATAATTTAAGATACTATGTTATTCGAGAAAACAGCTTATAAGACTATAAGTTGTGTAAGTGGGAAGAGTCCATTTTAAAATATATACATTTATATATGTATATAAAAGAGTATAAAAGAAATACATCAAAGTAGTAACAAGGATGGCAGAATTACATGATTTTGTATGGAGAATCTGGGCACAGAAAAACATATATAAAGTGTGCTAGAAGTGGACAACCATCACAGTAGAGTGAAAGAACCAAAAACTCGTTGTAAGGATAAAGAAGAAAATGTGACTATCAAATAATTGATTTAATAGCCATAACAGAACTAAGAACACTGATTATTTGGATAAGTTATGCTACATTTGTTAATATGTCAGCTCAGTACAGTCACACTCCATTTGGTTTCAACAGAACACAACTGTGGAGTAAAAACATTAGCCTAGGATAGCGGCTCCCAGCCTGGCTGCCATGACAATCACCTGGGCATTAATGAGGCTTAATAAATCAGGATGTCCGGGAGGTGGAATCTAGGGAATCTGTATATTTTATTAACAAAAGCCGGGTAATTCTGATACAAAGCTAGATTTGGCAACCACCAGGCTAGGATAAATTAAGAAATTAAAGAAGAGGTTTCTTTTCAGCACAGTTTTCAGATAAAATAGGAACCTAAGATGTAGAAATGCAAACAGTCACAGATTCTGCTAATAGCAGCTGCCTTCCACAAATCAACAAGCAATCATAAATGCACACAGTGTGGAAAATCCACTCATCATGCTTTGGTTTGTTGAACCACACAAATAATTCAAATACCAAGAGTAGCAATAAGTTTTAGAGCAGCACCTTACCTGGTTGGAACTCAGCCTTGACCTATTTGCCTTCCCAGCCAAACATGCCAAAGCAATCAAAAAATACCTCTCAGCAGAAAAGATAAAAAACAGACATCTTAAAACTCATGTCCTATGATTGACAACTCCTCGGCCTTCATTAAGACATATTAACTCCTTTTCTAAACACTGATAGAATTCAGTGTGCTCAGTGGACTGCCACAACCTAGAGCGGATTGGGTTTGTAAATTAAGAGGGGAGAGGGAATTCACAGGGAGGCACACTGAAAGGAACTGTAGAAACTTAACCATATATTCTAAAAAGCTAAATTAGTCAGATCAATTTGGTGTGGAACAAAACATTACACATATCTCAGTAAATACCAAGGACATGAAAACAACTGTTTATAACTATGGTTAGGACGATCTGAGTCATTAAGAAAAAAATTAAATCACATTCTTTATATTCTGCTTAAGGAAGCAAAAGCGAGAAAGCATGAACATCTGAGTGCCCTCTATGTGTTAAGAACGATAAACAACCTAACTATTATCTCATTTGATGTAATAACCTTGTAATGTAGGAGTCAGTCCCATTTTAAGATTGGGTCATAGAGACTCAGAGAACAAAAGTATATTGTTTAAGTTGTACAGTATATGCAACAGGACAGCCATGTTTACAGCTGTACCATACACGTCTACTGATAACTGAAATACTTCCTTTGCTCATTATTTTATATTGCACTGCTACTTACAAAGGAATTTTGGTTGCAAATATTTCTTTTATCTTTTCTTTTCTTTTCTTTCTTTCTTTTATTTTTTGGTAGTTTGCAAGGATAAAAGCCCTCTGGAGAATGATAATCTAGAACAGTAGTTTGGAAGATGTGTTTTCAATATGATAGCATTTTTTCCCAAATGAAAAATTCCTTGTAACCCTAATACGTAGAAGCAGAGCTGCCCTGTTGAAAGCAGTAGCGTACAGCAGGCCTGAAGCCTACTCCACCCTACCTGGAATCCAAGACTGCTCCTCAGGCACCTGCATGGCCCAGGACACCACAGAATGCAGACTTCAAAAAAGCACTGATCTAAATGAACTTTGCCATTGGATTCACTGTATAAAAGCACGTCCCTTAGAGACACTCAACAATGATACAAAGCTATATAAAAGCATTGCAATGCTGTGAAAAATTTGGTAGTGTGGTAAACATGTGGTTAACTTTCTAAGGTAAGCAGCAGCTGAAGACTGCGCAGGATTACAGTGCCCTTGTGTGTCCCCCCCCCCTCATTTGTTGTATGGTATTAGGCTTCATATTTCTGAGTTCTATACATTTTTTGAAAGAAAAATGGGAAGTCCACCATTTCACAAGGACCCAAAATATATTTCTTTCCAAGAGTAATGGTAATTTCATTTTCCTACCTTCACAAAGACTGCAGTTACAACAGAAAAATCAGATAATATAAATACATAAAAAATATACACAAAATATGATACATGCATAGCTCAGCCCAGGAATCAAAGACACAGACATACTATGCATTCATTTTATTCGTTCATTGATAGAGATGAAAACATTTTGTCCTTAAGGCCCAGAAATAAGCCTTGAAGATAAGATTTTGACTTGCCCGCAGGGCTTTGAGACTGGAGGTAGGACACAAACTGATAAGACAGGTTGAAGGTAATAAACAACTCCTCATAGTTATACTTGCTAACATTTATACTAGTCTAGAGATTTTTCATTTTGATTTTTTTTAAGGTTTTCAACTTAATCATAGGGAATACAGGATAGGATGGCAGAATCAGGTTAACTCAACCTCATTATCAAAGACTATTCTTGTAATAAACTTAAAATGACCTAAATATCTATAAAAGCCAAAGCTGAAACAAGACGAATGATAGAGTTTATCCGAAATAAATGTAAGGCTTTTTTTTTCTCATTGGGTTTGTCTTTTTTTTAATTGACTATAAAATTTTTCTTGACTTTATAGTGAACACAAAGCAGTGGTCTGAGATAGAACCATCTGGGATCACCCGTTTTCACTACAGATGATCTTCTATTGTACAAGTTACTCAAAGCTGACTCTGTGGTCAGAGGCAAAAAAAAAAAATTGTTTGAGTTTCTCTTGGTGTTTGCTTCATTGTTTTAGATGAAGCCATTTTTTTTTGTGACTAATTCATTTGCTTCTATAGCTTATGTGAACATTGTACATACACAGTAAGTGATAATTTGGTTTTTCCTCCAAGGCTTAGTAATATAACTGTGGGAGATATATGGAGAGGAGGAATGAAAGGAAAGCTGTGTTTGTTCCTTGGTATGTCTTTCGACCAGTTCCAGAAGGTTTTTATAGAGCCCTGAACTGGCCTATGGCTCTTTGGAAAAAGGCATATTCAGCAGTAAATAATCTTTTTATTAAAGCAAAATAGCTTTACTAGAATTAATGCTTTTATTTCGTTAAAGTGATATCCCTTTCTATATTGTGCATCAAGGAGCAGAAAGGGGGGGGAAACGAAGGCAGTCTGTTCACTCGTAACGGTAACCAGTCCCACATGAGCAGCTGTGCCTGGAATATAAACTGGGACATCTTTAGGGGTGAGATTAGGACAACAAGGAGACTGGAAGGTGGGCAAAGTATCAAGAAGGAACTAGCTGATATTCTTGATTCCCTTCTCCAGCAACTGAAGTCACTTATTGGAACCTTCTCTTAAAAATGATTTACTTTCCAAAAACAGACCATTCTATTTCACCAAGAAATGCTGAAAGCCATGACTAGATTCATAGGCTGGTTCACTATAGTCTTTGCTTTTTTACTGTTTTTAGAGATGGGGTCTTGCTATGTCACCCAGGCTGTTGTGCAGTGGCTATTCACAGGTGCGATCATAGCTCACTGCAGCCTTGAACTCCTGGGCTCAAGTGATCTTCCCACCTCAGCCTCCCGAGTAGCTGGGACTACAGGTGCGTGCTTCCGCACTTGGTTTCTTCGTATTTTAGACACAGTCTTGGATACGCAGTCCCATCATTTCCTACATGTTTCCTAAGCTTGCTCTTTTCCTGTACCACAAACACCCCTTCAGTGCAGTAAGCACTCACTCACCTGTGGCCCAAATCCATGGCTTTCAGGTACCTGGTGATTTTCCATCCTTCTCTGAAGTGTATCAGCACTAGTTTTGTTTTTTATTTTTATTTTTTTCAAGAGATGGAGTCTTGCTCTGCTGCCCAGGCTGGAGTGCAGTGGTTTCCTCAGAGCTCACTGCAACCTCAAGTGATCCTCCTGCTTCAGCCTCCTGAGTAGCTGTGACTACTAGGCACTTGTCACCACACCCAGCTCCTTACTAATGTCTCTTGAACCCGCAATGTCATGACCACAGTATTCAACACACAGTCTGGGTGCTAAGCCTTAAAAATTCTGTAACTGGGCATAAAATAAGGGAAGAAAAAAAAAATTCCTTTTCCTCTTCCTCTTCTAGGCCCAAAGATAAGCCACAGACAAATTTTTCAACTGAACCAAGTTTTCTTTGGGCACTCTCTCCTGTCTGTCACCAGGCCCTCTCCACGTCTGCCTCATCCCTGAAGAGTAACATGCTAGAGGTTTATTTTTCAAAAACGAAATTCTCAGGCCTTCATTTTAACTGATCTCATGGGGGGCATGAGAAAGAAATTAACCAGACAGAGCAAATTTACACCAGTGTGTCTGTGGTGCATTAGAAGTATTTGACTTTCTAAGGGGATTCTTTTTTTTTTTTTTTTGAGACAGAGTCTCACTCTCTTGCCTGGGGCGAGTGCCGTGACGTCAGCCTAGCTCACAGCAACCTCAAACTCCTGGGCTCAGGCAATCCTACTGTCTCAGCCTCCCAAGTAGCTGGGACTACAG
>CAUYSK010071964.1:0-18871 GCA_963575035.1 Avahi laniger | reverse complement strand
CCCAGAGGGGGAAGGTGGCTGGCTGGTGGAGAGAGGGCAGGAAGGCCGGCCCCTAAGATGACCCCCGCTCCCTGCACCCAGCTCCTCGGCCCGCCTCTTCATTCCTTCTGTCCTACACCTCACTGCCGCTCTGGACGTTCTCCAAGCCCTAATGTCACAGCTACCCCCAATCTCTACCCCTCCTCTCTGCCCCCACCTGGCATACATCCCTTAAGGTGCCCCCCCCAGGCATCTGCCCACTTCACCCACCACTTCCCCTAGAGAACCACTCCGAAATGGCTCCCCCCAGTGGTGGCTGCCCCCCAACCCGCCATCTCCCCACTGGTGCTCAGGCTGCCAGCTGCAGAGCCACTTCTGCCTCCTCCCCTTCCCTGGTGGCTCAGCCACTTGCCAGATGCCAATCTGTCACAGGAAGTCCCCCTGGAAGTTCCAGCTCTCTGAGAAGTGGCCACAAACACGTTTAGCATGTGCCATATGGGCCATGGCAGAGGGCCCCAACATCTCAGACATCTCCAAGAGCAGGGAGGTCAGCACCACCACCATCCTCCCTAGGGACTCAGCACCTGCCCACCAGAATTTATAATCATTGAGACAACACCAGCAAAGACCCTCGGTCTGTGTTGTAAGCCTGTCCCTGCTGCCATGGGCAAACTCCTATGCATTCTTCAAGACCCAATTCCAACGGCTCCTCCCTTTCCCAGCTCCCACAGGAAGTCAGCTTAGTCTCTTCTGAATATTGCACCTTGCATGTGTCTCAGATCCACCCTATTAGACTTATTTACCTGTCTGTTTCTGCCCTCCCCCACTCCATGCTCTCTATGGGCGAGCCAGTGTCCTACATTCCGGACCCTGGTGTCAGGCACAGCGACTGGCCTGTGTTACAGAAGCAAGAACTGGCCTACAAGCAACACAGGACAGCTGCGGAGTGGGGTTGCTGGGCCTCAGCACTTGTCCAGCCCAGCAGGACAGGAAGACTGTGGCCACCAAAAGGCAGGCACAGGGGGAGACGGACCTGTTCTCTAGAGAATGAGGCAGCAGGAGGGGACCACCAAGGCTTCCAGGGCCTTTGGATGTATGGGCGTCTCCTAGGCTGAGGCCACAAGGCCCCGGTCAGGCAGGAGTGCACCCGAGTAAACAGGGCTGCGGCTTGGGCGATTCCCCGTCCATGGACAGGCTCGAAGCCCCCGCTGCCTGCCCAGAAGCACAGATGGGCAGGCAGGCAGTGGCAGCGTCCTGCTAAGCTCCTCGAAGAACATCCTTGGATAGTGTTGCAGGTGTGCCCCCGATACACGACTGCCCCTGGGGCGCCATCCACCCTGGGGGTCTGCAGGGCAGAGGGCCTGGGGCCAAGGGGCAGGGAGAAGGCCCAGAAGAGGGGACCCTGTGGAGTCCCAGGTCGATGTTCTGAACACCAAGGTCACCGCACAATGCCTGGAGCGGGACCGGACGCCTGCTACTGAACTCAGCCAAAAGTGATTTGAATAACTTGTTCACATCATGAGGCCCCCAGGCACCAGGCATATTATGGGGCTTTTAAAATCAAATAAAGCTAATTAAAATAAGAAAATACTCTTTGAGTCCTTGCCTTATGGAAGGCTCAGAACACTGTCTCATTTACAATGGGATCAACAGTACCCGGAAATGCTCCTGGGAGAGAAAGGGAAGAATTAATTTTGGGCAGGAAGGGAGCCCTGGAACCACGAAGCTGCTTCTGGCACCTGTTTCACTGCCGGGACCACCTGGGAGGAGGGGTGCTCAGTGCTCCCACACACCACCGCACCCCAGGGCAGTGGCTGCTCTTTGCAGGCGACAGCCTGGTGGGGCCTTCATGGGGCAGACACGGTGGGAAGTGTCAGAGTCTGCAGGACCCTCGTCTGCCTCTATCTTATCCCTGCATCCAGTCTACGGCTATCGCGCCACCACAGACTGAAAGCCCCAGCCTCTGTCCCCGGCCCTGTTGCCGCTCAGGGGCAAAGTCTGGCCCCAGGTTTTCCACAGGTGCCCGCTCTGGCTCTAGCCACCCTCCTGCACCAGCCCCGTCCTGTAGCTGCCACCTGGAACTTGCCACCTGTTGCTGATTATCTGTGGCTACCACCAACCCCTACAGTGCTCCCTGCTGCAGGTGGCTTTGTGGCCCCCCTGCTCTCTGCTAGGCCTTGCTGGTTGTGCCACGACCCTCCCCAGCAGCCCAGGCTGCCCCCACTGTCTTGTCCCACCCCACGCCTCTCCCCATTGAGCTGGCCAGGAGGGACGTCCTTGGCTGGGCTGGAGTTTGTGGAAAGCAGAGAGAGGCAGGAAGGTTCTGGGGCTCGCCCTGTGCCTACAGTGGGCTGTAGAACAGCCTCTGAGGGACCGGCTCAAGCCCCACCTTCACAGGTAAAGACTGTGGGGGGTGGTACCATGGTTGCCGGCTCTCAGGGCATCAGTTAAGATCCTCAGTGGTGACACCAGGAGGGCAGGTTGGACCCTCTGTCCCAGCCACCTGCCCCGTGTGGCCACGGCATAGCCTGCTCAGGTGCCATCCCCAGCTATGTCATCAAGGAAACTAACTGGTGACTTCCCTCAGTGGGGAAAACAATTGTCCCCCCACTTCCTAGACCACATGTGCAAGAAATGAGGTGACACATGCAGAAGCAACTAAGCAGTGCCGGGCACCCAGAGCTGGCGATGCGACTCTGCTCCCAGGACGGTGTGGACAGGGAACCAGGCCCCGAGGCTTCTTTGTTTTTGGGACCCAGGACGGCTGCAGGGTCCCTGCAAGGCAGTGCTCAGGCAAGCTGAGGCCAGGGACTGCTCCCCAGACGACCCATGCAACAGTTGGATTCCGTCCCCTTGGTGGAAACTTTGGAGGCAGCAGCTTCTCTGTCCTGTTCCTCTGGCCTCCTCTGTCCACGTCCACATCCTCCCGTTTCCCGCGGAGTCTGGGGCCTGTCCAGGGCTCTCCTGCCGCCACGCTGGCCCTCACTGGGCTCACAGGGGCTGACTTCCCAGCAGGGAGGCTAACTATTTGCACAACTAAACCTGTCCCAGACTTCCACCCTCACCGTCTCTCTCTCTCTCTCTCTCTCTCTCTCACACACACACATACACACACACACACACACACACACACACACACTCATGCTCTTCTGACTTGACATTCTGGGATGGGCTGGAAACACCCCCTCAGGTTCCCAGCAACAGTGACAGTTTTGGTCTACAGACAGGCCATAGGCAATTCCAAGGGGGTCTTAAATTTTAGAGCTGAAAGAAGCCCAGGAGCCTTGAGCAAATGATCCAACCCTTGTTGACCTGTTCTGTAAATTGGAATTTCCTATTTGGGTTTTCTGTGTGAGGCTGCCCACTCGGGCCAGGCGCTGTCTCCCACTGACCCAGCCCTGCAGGTCATTCTGCAAGCAGCTGAGCCGACAAAGCAGCACTCACGGCCTAGGGCTTTATTTCCTGCTGTAAATTAATAAACAGCTGTTCTGAAACCAGCCTCAGTCATCCAGGCCCACTCTCCCCAGCTCCCGGCCCCACAGGGCTCCACTGAGGAGGGCCTGGGCCAGGGCCAAATACGGCCTAGCAGGCACAGGGCCACCGGCTGCACAGAGCACCTTCGTGGTGTTGGATTTTTTTTTTTTTTTGAAACTAAATCAAGTTGCTATTTATTTGTGTGTTAGCTTAAAAATAAAAACTTTCCTACCTTTGAATAAAATGAGTGCTTGGGAGTGAACGAGGAAATGTTCTTTTATATTTTAATCTTGACCTAAGCAATTTGGTGGAAACAGTAACTTCTGTATGAAACAAGAGTGCTGAGATTGCTGTGGGGTTTTTTCTTTTGTGTACTTTTCTGCTTGCAGTAATAGAAACACATAATCCATGTTCACAGTAGATGAATTATGTGTTCGTATTATTAATATTATTATGTGTACAATGTCTGCAATGGAGTAAACAAGGCAGTTTAAAGAATACGTTGAAGTCAGCTCGGTAAGCACCGTGACCACCTGCCGCTTTCACCTGCACAGGTGTGCAGCTCTGCACTGTGGGGAGGGGCTTCCTGATAGGTAGGAGCCTCTCGTCTCTACTTGGTGGTTTCCCCTCTCGATATTTCCTCACACCATTAACCAACCCTTGCTGGCAGGATCTGCCAACTGCAGACTGCCGCGCCCCAACGACTCTGTCTTGCGGGCTACAGTGTGGTATTTAACCCTCCCCATCCACCCTGCCCTGGGCAGGAGCAGGGGAGGGCAGTGCTCTCCACGCATGAGCCTAGGGCACGCACTCGCTGCTCCGGGCGGGAGGTGGCGTTCCCAGGCCGGGAGCTAAGTCCCGCAGGGAGGTGGGCAGGCGGCACCCGCTGGCAGGACAGCCCTCGGACCCTCGGGCACAGGCACGCTGAGCTTCTGGGGCGGTGTCAGCCCGCTCCAGCCCAGGGCCAGACGTCCTGGGTTCTAAACACGGGGCCTGAGGTGGCCCTTCCAGAGCGCTGGGCAAGATGACATTCTACTTGTGAGCACCCAGACTCCCGTGGCCCCCGCCAGCGTTCGAGCAGGTGCTTTCCCAGCACTGAGCTCCTATTTTGTATTCCGCCTTTTATATTTAGCACCACTTCACACACGATTCCCACATTTTGACCAAGATCGTATACTCAACTTGATAGCAGAGAACATTCCTCAAGTTGACACACCACAGAGAGCTGGGCACTTCCTCGACTAGCAGGCATTTGGGGGGTTCCAATTTCCCTTCTCATACATGGCCAGCCATGAGTGGTTCATGTACTTCAGTAGAGTTCATTTCCAAAGGTACAAACACCGGCTGATGCTACAATTGACGTCACCGGCAATGGAAAGCCATTCTCCCAACCGCCCGACCCTCCACCCCAGCCTCTTTGAGGTCTTTCTTTGGAATCTGGGGGGCCCATACAGCCTCAGAAAGGCTCTCCAAAATTCTCCCCTGCTCTGGCCATGGGGCTTCCCAGTGGCGGCTTCAGAGCCCAGAGAGAAGCTAAAGCCTTAACCTGTCCAAGCTTTATTAGTCTGCTCAGGCTGCCGTAACAAAGTACCACAGACTTGGTGGTTTAAACAACAGACATTTATTTTCTTACAGAAGGAGTAAGAAGGGTCGGAGATGAGGGTGTCAGCGGGTTGGTTCCTTCTGAGGACTGGGCTGGCAGGGAGAATGTGTCCCAGGCTCTCCTCGATTCTGGTGGTGCCTGCCATCCTTGGTGTTCCCGGCTTGAAGATACATCAGCCCGATCTCTGCCTTCACAATCACATGGTATCTCACCCATGTGCCTCTGTGTCCAAATTTCCGCTTTCTATAAGGACACCAGCCATTGCTCCAAGTATGACCTTATCCTAACTTGACTAATTACATCGGCAATTACCCTATTTCCAAACAAGGTCACATTCTGAGATACTAGGAGTTAGCGTTTTGACATATGTGGATTTGGGGGACATTATTCAGCCAACAAGGCATGATGACCCCCCAATTCTGCCTGTGGAATCTGCCACTGGGTGTAGTAGGCAAACATTTCCCAAATTACATTCCTCAAATATTAGCTTCACAGGATATGAACAGAAGTTAATTACAAAAGGGGTTCTGTGGGCAAAGAAGTTTGGGAACTGGTAGGTTCAACAGTGTTTCCTTCCTTCCTTATTTATTGCAGGACTTTTCAGAGCCTTTAATATAATAATCTGTACTATGAATCTCTAAGAAGGGAGTATGAGGTGCAGCCTTTCTCTAATCTATTTCCCCTACCTCTGGCCTAAGTCAGAAGAAATCCCTTATTTATTTGACCAGAGAAATCTTTATTTATTTGACCACAGAAAAGGCTCCAGAGAGCCACGAGTTGGGGGAGAGGGGACTTCTATTTTTAGGACTCAACAGTGACCTCTTCTGAAACCCTGTGAGATCCACTGAAGCCCACAAGAGATGCTTCCGGTGGAACGAACACGTTAAGAAAGAAACACGTGGCGAGGGATGGACAGAAACACCCCGTCCGTCCACCTGATGTCCACAGGCTCACCCGAGGACACACCCAAGCTCAATGGCTCCATCCCAGAGCAGCAGCCGCTGCCCTGTAGTCCTTGTGGGTGAATCTCAGACCTAGAAAACCCCAGAGGAGCACCCCCACCTCCCCGTCCAGCTCACCAGAGTGGTCTGGCTGCCCCCACCACCTCAGCCTCCTGGTGGCCAGGCACTTCCACTGGAGCCCCTCCCCGTGCGCACGCAGCCCCTGCCAACCACGTGTGCTGGAAACCACTCGCTAGGTGCTGCTCATCCGCAAACCCGCCACGTCTGCTGTCACTGTCCTACGCACCCTCCTCCCAGATGCCCGGTGCCGGCTCATCATCTGACGAGCTGAGAAAGTGTATTCGGAGACGATGTCTTCTTTACATTTTTGACAATGCTGTGAGCAGAGCAGAGGCTGTCTCCTAATCAACAAGCTCAAGATGAAATGCCCTATATACCCAAATGAGGTTCACGTGTGAATGGCCCCCCAGGGGACCCCTCCACATTTCCACATGGATTCATGTGGTCGTCATCGCTTCTACACAGCCAGATGGAGTTTGTGTGGGTTTTTCTCTCCCACGTTAATAATCCCATATAGTGTGTGAGAATAGCATGACTTTGACCCATTTCTGTGACACTGTGTTTGATTTCAACCTCATGGGCCTCACGTCTCACACCGCCCAGACCCACAGCTGGGACCTGCCACAGCTGACACCCTCTGGGTCATCCTAGAGGCTTCAAGGCAGCAGAGCCGAGGGGAGCAAAGGGCACCAGCCCGGGGTTGGATGGGGCCTGACAGGCCCCCAAGGGCTGCTCACACCCCCAGGGCTCCTCCTCCCTGCCCAGTCCTGCATGCCTGGCTGGCGCCCTCTGATAAACTGGAACCCCTGTCTCTGTCTCTTTTTCTGGATCCTTCCTGCACCCACCAACCCTGGCTCCCAACCCCAAGGGCCCACATTGGAGGCCTCTGCCTGCTCACAGGAGAGGCAGGAGGCTGAGGATAAGGACACAGGCATCCTGCGACACTGCTAATGTGATGGGTGGCCTGAGAGGTGGCACAAACGGGCAGCAAAAGGGCTATGGATACAGATCACTGGTCCCCAGGCACTGACTGCTCCCTGCTCTGTCCCAGCGACCAGCCAGGACAGGCGTGCAGATGGCACTGGGCAAGGCCTGCTGAAGGCCCAAGGGAGCACCGGTGCTCCCCTGCACACACGCCCTGTGATTGAGAGCCCCATGATTGATTAGCAATGTCTGCCCTGAGTATTGGAAGGGGACTGTGGGTAGGTATCACGGGCTCTTTATCCTTGGTCTAGAAAGATCCATGTCTCTCAGCACTGCTCTGTCTCTCCTGACTTGTGCAAGTCCCAACTCCTGGCCCTCTGCTACTCGTCTCCCCATGCCCAGGCCAGCACCTCATCTCCTGGGTACCCCAGCCAAGGCTCAGCCATATACAACATGGCGTATGCTCATATGGCGAGTATACTGGGGTGCTGGCCTCCCCAGGACCCAAAAGGCCCCCCCAGGACACCACAGCAGTGCACCCACCCCTCCCAAAACAGGGTTAGCTGGGTCCCAAAGAGCAGTGGAGTTGACACAGATGGGATCTTTGGATGCTAACGGTGTATCCATCCCAGCAGGCACTATACTTTCTGTCCCACCTGGGACACAGGAAGTCAAGGAAAGACAATCGAAACCCACAATTCTGGACTCAGAGAAGCCAAGGAGAGTAAAAGGATGGAGCGCTTTGAATCAGGAGGACCTAGGGTGAATTCTGGACTTGCAACTTAGTGACTTTGTAAAATGGGTTTAATGATACATATCATGCAGGGCTGACGTGTTAGAACAACAGCCGCCTAACTCAAACCACTCTGAAAAATAACTTCTGGGTAGATTTTTTAAAAAGACTTAAATGGAAAAAGCAAAGCTTAAAACATTTCCTGGTTGTAAAAGAAAATAAAAAGTCTCTGGACTCCCAAACTCCTACACCAAAGGGAAAGTGAAGCCTGGAAGCTGAGTCACCAATGCCCGCCCCCCACTCTTTTCCCCAATAGCTAATCGCTACCTCCCAACCTTGCATCAGAGTGTTATACATTAGCCAGACCCCATGGGAAGGTTTTAAAAGGCCTTAGACATCTCCGATGACTGCCCCCACAAACATGCATAAGTAAATTCTTCACTGGCCTTGAAATCTTTCAAGATATATATCCTCCTGTAAAACAAGGACACGTCAATTATAAGTTTAGGTTACACTCTAAGTCTAGCTCCTAAAACTAAAGTCTGTTTTCTCACACTGATAATGTCAATTACAAGCTTATCTTCCCAGGTACAAAACAAAGACAAAATGAGATCAATTTTTCCTCCATCTATCTTGTCTACATCATTGATTCTTCCTCTAGTCCCTTTTTTCTTCAAACATTCATCTTATCTTATGTAAAATGTAGATTTACTGGGCACTAACTGAAGTCTCACAAAAATGTAACCATTCTCTTCACTGCCTGCGCCCTTCCTCCTGCATGCCTTCCCCTCCTTAAGGAAATGTATAAATACTAAGCCTCCTGAGAAACTCTTCAGAAAACACAAGCCACAGATGTGTCTGTGACTCCTGTTTGCCCGGGCGTGTCCTCAACCTTTGACTCAATAAACCCCGATGAATTGAGACCCTTGCCTCACTCATTTTGGTTAACATGGTTCAGCATGTCAGAAGCTTAGAAGTTGTCACTCCTGTCCTCACAGACAAAAAGCTGAACAAATGGAAAATCAACAACTCTTCTCAGCTCCATCAGAGAATTGAGGTCACAGGCAAACTGCTGTCCCCAAAATTGGAAAGACAGGCAGATACAGAAAATCACAACTTACCATCGCTTCTCAGCCTGTTGGCTAAGATCAAGTGTGGAGAGTCACGACTTATCGGAACAGAAACCTCCACAGAACCATGCTGGGGCTGGGGGAGGGACACCCAAATGGTAATTGGTGGACTGCTAGATGCTCAGTGTGGACAAGTGTAAGAATTAGGAACTCCAGGACGCCAGCCTTAGCGGGTGCACCCATACTGTGAGTTCTAACTCCAGGGGCCCTACCGGGTTCTCACAGTGAAGACTGGAGGAAAACCCCCCAGTGCTTCGGGCAGGGAGAAGAGAAAAGTAATTGTTTTGAAACATGCCAGAACATTCTGTTCTTCTTAACAAAGCCTACCCATAAGAGAAACTATGTCACTAAAACCCAACCTGCCGGGGTTTTAACAGAAACCTGGTGGGAGGGAAATACCCACCTCCAGTCTCCTCCACCCATCCTATCCCTCATGAGGGCAGTGAAGAGAAAGGCTAAGAAGCACATGTGAAGGTCACAGCCAGGGGCACAAGCTCACTGGGATGCTGAGACCTAGTACCAGGGCTACAGAATGCTTCCTCCCCCAGAACCCTGCCATTCCATCACCGTAGGCCTACATACCACACTCCTTTCACCCAGCACATCATGCCCAGCTCACAAAAAAAACTACAAGGCATACATAAGACAAAAAACGCGGTCTAAAGACACATAGCAAGCACCATAACCAGACTAAGATATGAAGAGATTTTGGAACTATCAGACTGGGAATTTAAAACAACTGTGATTAACAAGCCAACGGCTCTAATGGGAAAAGTGGACAATATAGGAGAACAGATGGGTAATGTCAGCAGAAGGATGGAAATTCTAGGAAAGAATTAAAAGTAAATGCTAAAATAAAACACATTGTGACAAAAATGAAGAATGCTTTTGATGATCTCATCAACAGACTGGACACAGCTGAAGAAAGAACAAGTGATCTTAAAGAACCATCAATAGAAACTTTAAAAACTAAAATGCAAAGAGAAAAAAAAGAATGAAAAAAACAGAGACTGTCAGAATGGATAAAACAATAAGACCCAGTTATGCGTTATCTACAAGAAACCCATTTTAAATGTGAAGACACAAATAGATTAAGAGTAAAGGCACAGATACTATTTAAAGCAATCTACAGATTCAGAGCAATCCTTATCAAAATCCCAATGGCTTTTTTTCTTTTTCAGGAATAGAAAAATCTATCCTAAAATTCCTATGGAATCTCAAGGGAGACATCAAATAGCCAAAACAATCTTGAAAAAGAACAAAGTTTGGAGGATTCACATTTCCTGATTTCAAAACTTACTACAAAAATACAGTAATCAAAACAGTGTGGTACTGGCATAAGGACAGACATACAGACCAATGGATAAGATAGAGAGGCCAGAAATAAATCCCCCCATATATGGTCCATTGATTTTCAGCAAGGGTTCCAAGACCATCCAATGGGGAAAGGACGGTGTTCAACAAGTGGTGCTGAGACAATGGGATATCCATATGTGAAAGAGTGATGTTGGATCCTTATCTTACACCATATACAAAAATTAACTCAAAATGAATCAAAGACCTACATTTAAGAGCTAAAATTATAAAACACTTAGGGGAAAACATAGGTGGAAATATCATAACACTGGCTTTGGCAATGATTTCTTGGACATGACACCAAAGGTGCAGGCAGCAAAAGAAAAAAAATAAACTGGAATCTACCAAAACAGAAAACTTTTACACCTCAAAGGACACTATCAAGAGAGTGAAAAGACAACCCACAGAATGGGAGAAAATATTTGCAATTCGTATATCTGATACGGGATAAATATAGAACTCCTAAAAGTCAACAACAAAAAACAAATAAGCCAATTCAAAAAGTGAGCAAAGAACCTGAATAAACATTTCTCCAAAGAAAATATGCAAATGGACAATGAGCACATGAAAAGATGCTCAACATCACTAGCCATGAGGGAAATAAAACCAAACCCATAATGAGATACCATTTGACACCCATCAGGAGGACTATTATAAATTTTTTTTTTCAATTCAAAAAGCCTGAAAATAAAAAGTGTTGGTGAGGATGTAGAGAACTTGGAACCCTTGTGCATTGCTGGTGGGAATGTAAATGTTGCAGCCACTGTGAAAAACAGTTTGGCAGTTCCTCAAAAAGTTAAACATAGAATTACCATATGATCCAGCAATTCCACGCCTAGGTGGAGCCAAAAGAACTGAAAGCAGGCGATCAAACAGATACTCGTATATGAAATTCATAGCAGAATTATTCACAATAGCCAAAAAGTAGAAGCAACCCAAGTGACCACTGTCAGAAGAATGGATAAACAAAGTACTGTATATACCTACAAAAAATACATATTTTTTGAGACAGGGTCTTGCTCTGTCCCCCAGGCTAGAGTACAGTGGCATCACCATAGCTCATAGTAATCTCAAACTCCTGGGCTCAAGGGATCCTCCTGCCTCAGCCTCCCAAGCAGATGATTTTTCGATTTTTTTTGTAGAGACAGAGTCTCACTCTTGCTCGGGCTGGTCTCAAACTCATGGTCTTAAGCAATCCTCCTGCCTTGGTTTCCCAAAGTGCTAGGATTACAGGCATAAGCCACTGTGCCTAGCCCATATACTAAATAATATTCAGCCTTGAAAAGTTAGGAAATTCTTATATATGCTACAACATAGATGAACTTTAAAGATACTGTGCTAAGTGAAATAAACCAAAGGACACAAATATTATATGATTCTCCTTGTATGAGGTATTAATACCTATAATAGGCAAATTCATAGACAGAAAGTAGAATAGAGGTTCCCAGGGGGTGGAGAGAGAATAGAATGGGGAGTTAGTATTTAATGGGTACAGTGCTTCAGTGGGGGAAGATGAAAAAATTCTGGACCTGGATGGTGGTGATGGTAGCACAGCAGTGTCAATGTACTTAACATCACTGAATTGTTCACATAAACACAGTTAAAATAGGGCCAAGCACAGTGGCTCACAACTGTAATCCCAGCATTTTGGGAGGCTAAGGCAAGAGGGTTTCTTGAGGCCAGGAGCTCAAGACCAGCCTGAGCAATGTAGTGAGATCCTGTCTCTACAAAAAAATTTTAAAAATTAGCTGGGTGTGGTGGCATGTGCCTGTAGTCCTAGCTACTCAGGAGGTTCAGGTAGAAGGATCCCTTGAGCCTAGGAGTTTGAAGTTGCAGTGAATTATGATTGTGCCACTGAACTCCAGCCTGCGAGACAGAAAGAGACCCTGTTAAAAAAAAAATGGTTAAAATAGTAAAACAAAAAAATTGTTATGTATATGTTACACAATTTAAAAAGTAAAAATAAATAAAAATAATTTTGATTAGCCAAATCAAAATATAAATAAGTGATCTAAATAAATTAGAGAAAATAATAGCTCACAGGGTCAATAGCTTGCAATTGGTAATTCTTTGCCCATTTCTGGATTCTGTCATTTACTAGTTGTGTGATCCTGAGAAAACTCCTCATCTGTAAATGGAGATGATAATAGTACCCCTTAGAGATTTTATACAAGTCAAAAAACAATGCATAATTTGGTATATAGTAGAACACAATGAATGTTAGCTATGATTATTTTTAATGGTCAAAATAGTATGTATATTTTACCACAATTTTTAAAAAGTAAGTGGATATTTACTTTTTAAAAAATGGCAGAAAGACATACCATGCTAACACTAATTAAAATAAAGCTCAATTAGCTATATTAATTTAAGAGAAAATAGAGTTCATAACAAGGGAAATTGTCAGTAATAAGGAAGTGTGCATTACATAATGATAAAGGGGTCAATTTCCCAAGAAGACATAATAATCCTAAACGTATACACACCTAATGGCAGAGCATCAAAATAGGTGAGGTGAAACTGATGGAAGTGCAAAGAGAAACAGACGAGTCCACTGTCATAGCTGGAGACTTCAACACCCTCCATCAGAAACAGACAGATCAAGCAGGCAGAGTATCAGTAAGGACATGGTTGAACTCAACAGCACCATCAATCAACTGGATCTAATGGACATCTTTAGACTACTTCATCCAACAACAGCAGAATACACATTTTCCTCAAGCTCACATCAAATATTCACCATGACAGACCACATTCTGGGCCATAATCACACCTTGGCAAATTTAAAATAATAGCAATCATACCAAGTATGCTCTCACAATGAATGTAAATTAGAAATCAGCATCAGAAAGATAGCCGGAGAAGTCCAAAATACAAGGATATTAAACACCACACTTCTAAATGACACATGAATAAAAGAAAAAATATCAAAGGAAATTTAAAAATATTTTGAAATAAATGAAAATGAAAATACAACCTGTCAAAATTTCTGGAAGTAGTTCTGGAGGAAAATTTATAGCATCAAATGCATATATTAGAAAAGAAGAAAAATCTAAAATCAATAATCTAAGCTTCCACCTTAAGAAACTAGAAAAAAGAAGCATAAATTAAATCCAAAGTAAGCAGAAATGAAGAAATAATATAAAAATTAGAACAGAAATCAATGAAATTGCAAACAGAAACTGATACAGAAAATCAACAAAGCCAAAAGCTGGTTCCTTGAAAAGATGAATAAAATTGATAAACTGCTAACCAAGTTAACTAAGAAAAAAAGATAAAAGAGGTAGATTACTAATATAAAAAACAAAAGTGGGGCCATCCCTATTGATCCCATGGACATTAAAAGGTTCATAAAGGAATACTATGAAAAACTATATGGCCACAAATTTGATAACCTAGGTTATATAGACCAATTCCTTGAAAGACACAATCCACTAAAACTCACACAAGGAGACATAGACTATCTGCATAGGTCTATATCTCTAAAAGAAACTGAGTGGATAATTAACAACTTTTCAGAAAAAAGTACCAGGCCCAGATGAGTTCATTGATAAATTCTACCAAACATTTAAGGAAGAAATCACGCCAATTCTATAAAATCTCTTCCAGAAAATAGAAGCAAAGTGAATACTTCCTAACTCATTCTATGAGGCCAGCATCACCCTAATACTAAAACCAGACAAAGACATTATTTAAAAAAAAGAAATCTATAGACCAATATCTCCTATGAACACAGATGCAAAAATCCTTCACAAAAGGTTACCAAATTAAATCCAACAATGTATAAAAAAATTATATACCATGACCCAGTGGGATTTATCCCAGGTATGCAAGTCTGGTTCAACATTCAAAAAAATTAATTACTATTATCCAACACATCAACAGGCTAAAGAAGAAGTATTACATAATCATTATCAATAATGTAGAAAAAGCATCTGACAAAATCCAATACTCACTCATGATAAACATTCTCAGAAAACTAAGAATAGAATGGAACATTCTCAACTTGATAAAAAAAAAAAAATTCTACAAAGGACCTGAAGTTTACAACAACAGTTAACAGTGAGAAACTAGTTACTGTCCTACTAAGTCAGGAACAAAACAAGGAAGTCTCCATGTCCCCTTTTACCGCTGCTATTCAACATCTTACTGCAAGTCCTAGCTAATGCAGTAATACAAGCAAAGGAAATCAAAGGTATACTGATTGAGAAGGAAGAAATAAAATTTTCTTTGTTCACAAATGACATGTCTATGTACAAAAGCCCAAAGATTCAACAAAAAAACTCCTGGAACTAATAAGTGATTATAGCAAGGTCACAGGATACCAGGTTAATATACAACAGTCAATTGTTTTCTTATATATCAGCGATGAACAACTGAATTTGAAGTTAAAAACACAATACCATTTACATTTCATCCCCAAAAGTGAAATACTTAGGTATAAATCTAACAAAATATGTATGAGATCTATATGAGAAAAACTACAAAACTTCGATGAAAAATATCTAAGAAGAATTAAAGGCCAGGCACGGTGGCTCACACTTGTAATCCCAGAGTTCTGGGAGGACAAGGCAGGCAAATTGTTTGAGCTCAGGAGTTCGAGACTAGCCTAAGCAAGAGCAAGACCCCGTCTCTACCAAAAAAATAGAAAGAAATTAGCTGGACAACTAAAAACATATAGAAAAAATAAGCCAGGCATGGTGGCGCATGCCTGTAGTCCCAGCTAGTCGGGAGGCTGAGGCAGTAGGATTGCTTGAGCCCAGGAGTTTGAGGTTGCTGTGAGCTAGGCTGATGCCATGGCACTCTAGCCCAGGCAACAGAGTGAGACTCTGTCTCAAAAAAAGTAAAAAAAATTAAAAAAAGAAGAATTAAATAATGGATATTCCATGTTCATGGATAGGAAGAGTCAAGATGTCACTTTTTCCCAACTTGATATACACATTCAATGTACTCGCAATAAAAATCGCAGAAAGTTATTTTTATATATCGACAAACTCATTCTAAGGTTTATATAGGGAGGCAAAAGATACACAACCCAATAGCGAACACAATATTGAAGGAGAAGAGCAAAGTCTTTAGAGACCAGATAAAGGATAATCTTTTTGACAATGGTGCTAGAACAACTGGACATCCATCCAGATGTAAAAAAATGAATCTAGACACAGATCTTACACGTTTCATAAAAATTAACTCAACATTGATCACAGACCAAAATGTAAAATGCAAAACTTTAAAACTAAACAATAACATAGGAGAAAATCTAGATGACTTTGGGTTTTGTTTGGTGATGATTTCTTAGATATAATACCAAAAGCATGATCCATGAAAGAAAAAATTGATAAGTTGGACTTAATTAAAATTTAAAAGTTATGTTCTGTGAAAGACATTTAAGAGAATGAAAAGGCAAGCCACCATGGACTGGGAGAAAATATTTGCAAAACACATATCTGATAAAGGACTGGTTTTCTTAAAACTAAACAATACAGAAACAATCCAATTTAAAAATGGGCAAAAGATCTGAACACACACCTCAGCAAAGAAGATATACAGATGGCACATAAGCATATGAAAAGATGCTCAACATCCCAAGTCATTTAGGATTTGCAAATTAATACATCGGAGATACCACTAAACACCTATTAGAATGGCCAAAATCCAGAACCCTGACAACACCAGATGATGGTGAGGATGTGGAGCAACAGGAACTCTCATGCACTGCTGGTAGGAATCCAAAATGGTACAGCCACTTTGGAAGATACTTTGGTGGTTTCTTACAGAACTAAACATATCTTTACCATATATATATTGCAGCAATCACACTCCTTGGTATTTACCCAAATAAGATGAAAACTTATGTTCACACAAAAACTGCATGCAGATGTTTATAATTCCTTTATTTATAACTGTTAAAACTTGGAAGCAGCCAAGATGTCCTTCAGTAAATGAATGAATAAACAAACTCTGGTACATCCGGACCATGGAATATTATTCAGCTAAAAAGAAACGAGATACCAAGCCACAAAAAGACATGGAAAAACCTTAAGTGGGTATTGCTAAGTGAAATAAGCCAGTCGGAAGAGGCTACACACTGTATGATTCCAACTATATGACATTGTGGAAAAGGAAAAGCAATGAAGACAGTAAAAAGATCAGGGGTTGCTAGAGATTGAGGGAAGGGAAAAACGAAGAGGCAGAGCACAGAGTATTTTCAGGGCAGTGACACTACTCTGTATGATACTACCACGTTGGATACACGTCATTATACATTTGTCCAAACCCATAAAATGCACAACACCAACGGTGAACCCCAGTGTAAACTATGGACTTTAATTAATAATAATATATCAATATTGGTCCATCACTGTAACAAATGTACCACGCTAATGAAAGATTTAACAATAGGGGAAACTGCGGGGTGGGGTGCGGGTGGAGAAGGGCCATATGAGAACTCTATACTTCCAATCCAATTTTTCTGTAAACGTAAAACTGCTCCACGAATGAAGTCCATTAAATTTTTTAATTAAAAAGAGGGAAAAAAGTATCTTTATGACACCAGGATAGAGAAGAATTTAAAAAATATATATATAGAAAGACAAATATACCATAAGGAAAATACCAATATATTTGACAGATACTGAAATTTCAAAACTTCACTGTGACAAGAGACCCTGAACAACATTAGGAAATGGCGCTGTAGGGCCTCTAACACCTTTCCCTGGAGCTATCACCACTGACTGTAACATCCACCTAGGCACGGCCCTCTGAGTGTACAAGGGTCCCCTCCCTGGGCTCTCAGGACCCCTGTGAAGGATGAGGTTACACTCCCCATCTCACAGGCAGGGATGGTGACCAAATACCCCGCCACTGAGACCATGGTGCCACCAGTGTGGAGGCAGGATTAAACCAGATCCTCCCCCACCACCCACCACACAGGTAGCAAACAGGTGCCCTTTGTAAGCTCAAAACCAGTGTTTTGGGCAGTTGGGCCCAGTATTCCTGTGAGGTGGGGGAAGTAGGAGCAAAAGAATAATGCACCACAGCCCTAAGCCAAGCACCACCCCAAGAATGGAGAGAGGAGGGCTGGGCTTGGCAGCAGGGCCCGCCACAGGGCTCAAGTGGCCTTGGGCGTCTGCCTGGCTCACTCCTTTCCCTGGTCACTCTGGGCTGGGCTGCAGCAGAGGCAGTGGGGTGTTGGAGACAGCTCTCACCAGCTGGAGAACCGACTGTCACGTTTTCTGGACTCTTACAGCCAGTTGATGTCATGCTGGTAGCTTGATATTGGCCATGGTGGGCATCTTTACATCACAGAAATGGGCAAACACTACCAATCAGGGACCCCACCTCCAGCAGTTAACACTTACCAGGGCACCATTGAGAGGAGACTAGCAAGGGGGACGATGTGGCCCCCCCCCTTGCATACTCCAACACCCTAATGGGTACCCCTATGGGGCTGTGGGAGGGGCAGAGAAGGAGGAGAGCCTGACAGGCCAGAGACCTCCCAGGAGCTGATTTGCCACACGCTCCATGAAGACAAGAGAGAAGACTATGAGTGCACACCTTTCCTGAGGAGAAGGCCCATGGGGGACAGCCAGCTCAGCTGAGGGCTCTGCAAGTCATGGTGGGCTGGGCTGGGATCTCCCAAATCCAGCCTGTCCCGTGCAGCCTCCACGGGAACTCAGCATTCCAGGACTTCTATATGTTGCTCACTCGTGTTCACTGTCCTCCCTCTCCCTGTCCCCCTGCCTCTCTCTGTGTTCTGGGTGCATGTCTTTCTCTCCCCTCTCTCTGAGGGGAGATTTCTGGAAAACCAACTTCTCCAGAAATCTTCAGCAACAAAAAAGGGAAGGAAGGGCCATGCCCCTCCCAGAAGCCATGGAGAGGACCCAGTGGTGAGTCTGCACTAAGGAAAGACCAGAATAAACAAGAGATGAAGACAAGTGGGCAAGACCACCCCAGCAACATTCTTGAACCCACTGTGCCCATCCTCCTCACAGCAGGCAAGGGTGTGGCCTGTGGATCAGGCCTGGCCTCCAAGTTCAGGGGGTGGGGTCCAGCCTGTCTCTCAACCCCAGACCTGGTCTTAAAGAGTATGGAGATTTCTACAGATAACGGACGAGGTTGCTAGAAATTATCACTCAACTTGGGCACAGCAAGAGGAGGGTGTGAGCAGGGGAAGGAGGGTGTGAGTAGGGGGAGGAGGATGTGAACAGGAGAAGGAAGGTGTGAGCAAGGGGAGGAAGTATGAGCAGGGGGAGTAGAGTGTGAGAAGGAGGAGGGTGTGAGGAGGAAAAGAAGGGTGTAAACATCAGGAGAAGGTTGTGAGGAGAAGGGTGTGAGCAAGGGAGGAGGGTGTGAGCAGCAGGAGGAGGGTGTTAAGAGGAGGGTGTGAGTAGAAGAAGGAAGGTGTGAGCAGGGGGAGCAAGGTGTTAGGAGGAGGGTGTGAGCAGGGGAAGAGAGTGTGAACAGCAGGAGGAGGGTGTTAAGAGGAGGGTGTGAGCAGGAGAAGGAAGGTGTGAGCAGGGGGAGGAGGGTGTTAGGAGGAGGGTGTGAGCAGGGGAAGAGAGTGTGAACAGCAGGAGGAGGGTGTGAAGAGGAGGGTGTGAGTAGAAGAAGGAAGGTGTGAGCAGGGGGAGCAGGGTGTTAGGAGGAG
>CAUYSK010071961.1:0-10119 GCA_963575035.1 Avahi laniger | reverse complement strand
TTTCTTTCTATTTTTTGGTAGAGATGGGGTCTCGCTCTTGCTCAGGCTGGTCTCGAACTCCTGAGCTCAGAACGATCCGCCCACCTCGGCCTCCCAGAGTGCTAGGATTACAGGCGTGAGCCACCGCGCCTGGCCTAATTTCTTTCTATTTTTAGTAGAGACAGGGTCTCGCTCTTGCTCAGGCTGGCCTAGAACTCCTGAGCTCAAACAATCTGCCCGCCTCAGCCTCCCAGAGTGCTAGGATTACAGGCGTGAGCCACCGTGCCCAGCCCCAAAGTTCTTTATTCTTTAAGTCGAGATACAATTCATTTGATAAACTACATAGATCATCTAGTATTGACGAGGCTATTCGAGTTGTCAAAACTTTGAATAAGCTAGCTATGAATGAGTCTTTTTGATTTTTCTTGGGAAAATAACTCCCTATTTAAAAATGGCTAGGCTGGGCGTGGTGGCTCACGCCTGTAATCCTAGCACTCTGGGCGGCCGAGGCGGGCGGATTGTTTGAACTCAGGAGTTCCGAGACCAACCTGAGCAAGAGTGAGACCCCGTCTCTACCAAAAATAGAAAGAAATTAATTGGACAGCTAAAAATATATAGAAAAAATTAGCCGGGCATGGTGGCGCATGCCTGTAGTCCCAGCTACTCGGGAGGCTGAGGCAGGAGGATTGCTTGAGCCCAGGAGTTTGAGGTTGCTGTGAGCTAGGCTGACGCCACGGCACTCACCCCAGACAAGAGAGTGAGACTCTGTCTCAAAAAAAAAAAAAAACAGGTAAAATTTAATATAAAGAGTTATTAATTAAGATGGGATTAGTGTAACAAGGGACTGGCTGGCAAAAAGTAAAGAGAATTCTAAAGAATATAGCACTAGCCGACATAAGGAGCAGCTACTATCCGTAGGCCAAGATGGAGTGCTCAAGAAAGGAATTCCGTTAGGCCTGAGATCCAGGCCTCCTGGGAGAGGGCACAGTCATGGGTAATTGAATGGCAGAGAAGTCATTGTGTATCCACACTGTGGAATATGCTAGAAATTTGCCCTCTGGAATTTGCTAGAAATCCACCCTCTAGGGTGCTAGATTAAATTGTTAATGAAGAGCTTCTCCCTGGAGCTGCTGCACCACAACCACCTACACAGGTGCTGCGGAAAGCTGCTAACCACCACGCACTGTAGGAGCCTGGCGCTGGAGAAACTCAGAGCCTGCCAAGATCAGCACGCCAGAACCAGAAGAAAAGCAAAAAAGCAAAAAAAAAAAAAAAGCCCCTTTCTCTTGCAACGTCTCTCCAGCGCCCTCTATTGACAATGTTTAATAACATGTCAGTTGGCAGAAGAAACATTTAAAGGACCCATCTCCATGTTTGCAGAGCAGGCAGTGAAGGGTGAAATTTGGAGTGGAGAGACAATCAATTGATAACTGGTACATGACACATTTCCACCTGCAAGGAAAAAAGGGAAGAGAGAGAGGGGAAGAGAGAAGAGAAGGGAAGGGAAGGGAAGGGAAGAGAAGGGGAGGGGAGGGCAGGGAAGGAGATCTGACCCCTCCAGGTTTGCAGACTATAACCACACGGTTGGGGCCATTGTAACTTCATAACTGCCACCCTCTTCTGGACCCTCAATGCTTCCAAGGAGGAGACTGCACATCTCTAGCCAGCTTTTTATCGCCCATGTTCCCCAGATGCTTCTCCATGCTCTCTATGCCCCTAACCCTGGCACCTGCCCCTCATTTGCAGTCAGTGACCCCATCTCCTATTTCACAAGTAACTTGGAAACCAACAGATCAAGACTCCCTCAGTTTTGCCCTTACATCTACATACTATTCTGTGTCCTACTGTTCCTCTTTTCCTCATGTTATAAAGAAAGTTCTAATCCTTTCTCTGGGGATCGCCTCTTCTGCCTTCTCTGGAACCTCACATGTCTATTTTCCTCCCACTGGATCTATTTTCCTTCCACTTTTCTTGTATCTTTTTCTTTTTTCTTTTCTCTTTTTTTTTTTAGAGGAGGGGTCTCACTATGTTGCCCAGGCTAGTCTTGAACTCCTGGCCTGAAGGGACCCTCCCTTCTCAGCTTCTCAAGTAGCTGGGACTACAGGCTTGCACTACCACACCTGACTACTTTTCTGTACGTTTAGCCTGTCCGCCTCTTTTAATTCCTTCCCACCAGCATTTAAACTACTCGTGTTTCTTCCGTTTTACAAAGCCCTCCCTAAACTCAGAACATCCCCCATGCTAGGTCTCTGGCACACCCGCTCAGCCTTCTGCTCCCTCTGATGCCTTCTCCACAGGGCAGCCTGGGAGATGTCTCTGATCCATGAATCTGATCACGTTACACCCCCATTTAAATAGCTTCTCCTTGCCTTAGGGATAAAGTCCAGACTCTTTAATATTCCTGCTCTGCCCTGTCTTGCAAGGCGACCTCACTGTCCTTCATTTGACCTGCTTGCTGCCTGGCCTTACTAACCTCTTCTGCCCCCTGCACGCACCACACTCTTCAGGGAGTGTCTGGAGTGGGTTATCCCCTCTGCTTGGAACTCTCTTCCCCTTAAACCTCTACTCTCTGCCTCACTAGCTTCGGCTCATCTGTCCCTTGTCTGCTTTGACACTTCTTCCTCCAGGAAGCCTTTCTTGACTCCCTGAATTCTCAGGAGTATGAGAAGTGGGGTGCTCCTCCCATGAATGAATGGAGATCAGGGAGCATGTGTTGTTCAGGCTCAATTCCCCTCTGCTTAGCTCAGCGCCTGCCACAAAATAGTCACCATGCTAAGCAGGATAATGTCTCCCCCACAAGATGTCTTTGTCCTAACCCCCATGTAATTATACTATTTTACATGGGAAGGGGAAATTAAGGTTGCAGGTAGAATTAAGGTTGCTAATCAGCTTGCCTTAAAACAAGATTATCCTGGAGTATCCGAGAGGGCCCAGTGTAATTGCAAAAGTCCTTCAAATGTGGAAGAGAGGGGCAGAAGAGTCGGACTGAGAGACGGGATCATGAGAAAAACCCAGCCAGACACTGCTGGCTTTAAGGATGGAAGTGGGCAGCAAGCGAAGAACGCAGGCAGGCTTTAGGAGCTACGAAAGGAAAGGAGATATTAATAGATTCTCTCCCAGAGCCTCCAGGAAGGAATGCAGTGCTGCCAGCACCTTGTTTTTAGCCTAGGGAGACCCATTTTGGACTTCCAATCTCCAGAGCTGTACTATAACCCATTGGCGTTGGTTTACGCCACTAAAATCTGAGGTCATTTGTTACAGCAGCAATAGGAAACTAATGCAGTCACCCATTGGCAAATATGTACTGAGTTCCTACTCTGCATCAGGTACTATTTAGGCAATGGGGGCGCAGCAGCGAACAAAACAGGCTCACATTCCACTGCACTTGGTAGAGTTCATTGAACTAAATGGAGAAGGGACTGAGCAGGTTCTACCAGTACAGATGGAAAGATTATTCGTGGACAGAATAGGAGAACAAGGAGAACAGTACCATTTTCTTTTCCTTTCCTTTTTAATCTTGGCTAGAGGCAAAAGCTTAACTGTAGCAGTTCCTGCTCTATGAAATAGGACACAAGGAACGCCTACTAAGACTAGGTAAGTGAGGTGAGAACTGGAGAGTGACCCTTCAGGTCAGAGTTGTTGAATTGTAATGATGGAAAACCCAACTTCTAAAGAGGATAAATTGGCCAAGTAACCTAAAGGCAAGGATTTCTCAAAGGATCCTTCAGTGCCCTTTCTCCCCATCTCTCCACCCTGCCTTCCACAGTGCTGGCTTCACCCTCAGGCCCCTCCGGGTGATGCCCACACCTCCCTCTCCCCCATACACACAGCTCGTCAACCTCCTGAGCCGCACAGCTGGACCTCACGACCAAGTTGCCTAGGAAGAGAGTTTGGTCCAGGGGCCAAGCTCTCTCACTGGACCAAGCTGGTCTCATGCTCATCCTTGAACCAACCACTGTGACCAAAAGGATGAAATATGCTGATTGAAAAATGCCCACTTCAGGGAGTTGAAGGGAATGGAGGCCTTTCAAGACAGGCCACATGAGTAACGGGAGAGAGCACTGACCGGGCACCCGGAGGAGGCCCTCTGAGCAGGCCAAGAAATCACAGAGGGCTGGTTGACGCTTCTATTTGTGGTTTTCTCCAGCCACAGTTAGGTTGCCTGGGGAAGGCGTGTGGGCAAACCGATCTGGTGCTGGGCACCCCAGAGTGGGGGCCTCGGGAGGAACAAAGGAGGAAAGAGCAGATGGCTTCAGAGATCTGGTTTGATTGGGAAAGGGAGCCTGGGAGGGGACCGATGGGCCACGTCAAGGCACTAAAGGTGTCAGAAAGGCTGAAGGGCAGGTGTGTAGATAAAGGAGTCAGGGAGGCATAGTTAGAAAATAAGATGAAAATAAGTTTAAGGCTGGGGTGGAGGAGCAGTTCCACGCAAAGTATGACTCAGGGTGTGGCCATGGAAATAAATAATAAATAATAAATAATAATAAATAATAAATTCTGCTCAGAGAATAGGAGGAGGAAGCAGTTGAAACCATAACCGTCAACAGAATGTAGTAAGTACCTATTAGTAATCATTTGTTTGTTTTTCCCCAACTTTAAATCAGAAAGGATTTAAAATGACTCACAAAGATTCATGTCAAGATAAAACAAGCCAAGGTTGGTGAGACAATGATAAAAGGAGAACACAAAAGTAAGCAAACAGAAAGAACAGGAGTGAAGTTGGCACTCAAATTCCATGCCACAAATTTCCTGATAGTGGAGGGCCACAGTTTTGACACTGAGCTGTTCATTAGCCATTGTGATGGGAGGAGAATGATCAGGTTTTCAGGTCTGCATCTTACAGCCAGAAGCCATTTACACTGGACCCTATTGCATTCTCCAAAAAAGAGCAATGTTTGGTCCATTTTTGACTTTGAAAAAAATCAGTCTGGTTACCCTGGACAGACTGCACTGGACCAGAGCCTACACCTGTGTGGGTCTTCCATATTGGATGGTGACTAATGGACCGATCAAAGCCCAGAAAGAACTGATGATGGACAGCAGAGAGAGGGACAAAGATCCCAAGAGAGACATCACTACAGACCAGGTGGCTGGAGAGCAGAATTCCTCCCAAGAAGTCTCCAAGCCTCAAGGTTGCCCAGCTCTTTCTTGACACCTGAAAGCGCCAAGTTGAATCAGTGTCTCCGAGAGGGCAGCGCCCCCTTCCCCATGACCAAGCCACTCCCCACGTCGGAGAGGAGAATAAGGACATGTGAGGAGCCAGGCTCTGTGGGGATGACAGTGTACGTACTGCAAGGGAGATGTTATTACCTCTGTTTCACAAATGAGAAAACTGGGGCTCAGAAAGAATTCACAAAAAACGGTCGAATTTAGTTTTCCGCAGTTAACACCTTGAGTTGTAAGTACAGTATTTGTTTTTGTACCTTTCTTCCGTGAGCTAGTCGAGGTCAAAACCAGTCCTACTTTGTGTTTTCAGTTCCTGGCATTAAAGCCCAGCATGTAGTAGGCTTCCACTAAAGGCTGAATTAACTGGTCAATGAATTAGCTAATGATCCTATATCCCAGAAGGATACGTTATTACATAGTCACATCCAACACAAACACCTAAAGTGTAATGACCCTTGGAAATTCCTCCTGGCCTCACTGAAGCTTCTAAAGAATACTGGGATCCCATGGAGCAGTCTAGAAATTCTCAGTGGAAGAAAATGCACTATAAAGAATGTAAATACAGGAGGCCAGGCATGGTGGCTCACACTAGTAATCCCAGAACTTTGGGAGGCCAAGGTGGGAGGATCACTTGAGGCCAGGAGTTTGAGACCAGCCTGGGCAACATAGTGAGACCCCTGTCTCTAAAAAAACATAAATGTAAGTCCATTGTGCCAGGACTTTGAACATCATTTCAGCATGTTGTATGCCTAAGTTATTCAGGTCATGAAACACTTAAGCAGATTCTTCTTTTTGCCTAAAATTAACCTCTCTCCCACACATATACACTATAGAATCTACCAAAATTGTTGTAAATAATTCAAGTCTTTAGGGACTGTCCTCAGTGAGAAGTATGATTTTTCAGATCCCAAGAATCAAAGTTTTCATGGCCACCAAAAGTGCAATGTTTTGTATCCTGCTGGAAACCAACAACCCAGCCCCTCCTTGGGTGTTTTCTCAATTCTCGTCCACATCAGAGCTGATGGATTCTATTCCTTCACCATGACCAGGAATTCCCAGAGTGCACCAATCTGTTTACAGATGGTCCTCAACTTACAATGGTTTGACTTATAATTTCTTGACTTTATAATGTATTTATCAGAATATTAAGTGTATTTTTGATTTACAATATTTTCAACTTATGATGGATTTGTAGGGACATAACCCCATTGAAAGTCAAGGAGCATCTGTCTGTATTATAAATCATTAATATTTTAAACTAAGTGTTTGCTTCTGTAAAGGTCCAGGAAGTATATTTATAATTTTCTTATTTTTGTGAATTTTCTAAAAAAAACAAAAACACAAATTAAAACTGTGGGTTTTTTAATAATTAGCTATTCTTAATAATAAAAATTTGTACCTCTATTAATTTATTACTTTATAGTTTATTAGAAAGTAATAGGCCACATATTGGCTTATTTGGCCCTTGGAACAAACTTTGAGGTAGTAATATTCCCATTTTACAGGTGAGAAATCAGAGGCTCGAAGAGGTTTTGTACTTTGCCCAAGGTCACACAGCTAATAAATGGCAAAACCAGGACTAAAATCCAGGTCTTTGGGTAGCAAATCCCATTTTCTTTCCATTGGAAAGAACCTTAGTGGTGTGTAACTCTGAGCCCAAGTGAGAAAATGTATCTCAGAGGGACTAAATGACTTTCTCCAGATTATCTGACCAACAGGCTAGTTTGTGGCTGAGAAAAACTCTCAGTCTTCACTCCTCACACTCTATCCTAAGGATTTGTCATGTTCAAAGTGACACCTATACAGGTGTGCAAATGACTGCAATTATTAATCATTTAGTGATTAGGCTGAATAACTTGAATGATACAAGTCATATTCCTTTATCATAAACCTTCAAAGGACTCTCCATATCTTGGCTGCACTAAAAACTTGGGTTTGAGCCTAGTGCAGTAGGTCACACCTGTAATCCCAGTGACTTGAGAAGCCAAGGTGGGAGGATCGCTTAAGAAGGCCTCCTGGCCTTAAAAAATTAGCTGGATGTGGTGGCATACACCTGTAGCCCCAACTACTCAGGAGGCTGAGGCAGGAGGACCACTTGGGGTCAGGAGTTCAACACTACAGTGAGCTGTGATAGCACCACTATACTCCAGCCTGTGTGACAGACTGAGATCCTATCTTTAGAACAACACAAATCAAAACAAAAACTTGGACTGAAACCATCTTTGGATGGTATGATGATATCCCTGTGGTGCCCAAATTATATGTTTTTTCTGTAATTTGGACAGTGAAATTGATGCTGCAGGAATCTTATGACTGCTATGACCAGTGCCAAAGTGATATAGTCTATGGACTTTCTGAAAAGGGGATACCTAAAGAAGCTTCTTTGATTGAAGTACAGTGAGTATTATTTCGATCTATGCTATGGAAAGTTAAGAAATATCACATTACTTCGTTTGTCCTAAATAGCTGCAAGTTCTTTGAAGCCATGCAGACCCTCCCTGAATCCAACCCCAGAAGCCAAGTCCAACCCTCCACCTCTCCAGTCCGCCAGTTCCACCTCCCCCACCCTCAGTACAGTCCCCTTGAGCTGGTCTGTATTCTCCCAAATAAAATCCTTATGGGGGTTGGGGGAGAGGGGAAGGGTTCCTGGTGCCAAAGATTTTACCCTCCATTTAGGGTTGTCAGATTTAGCAAATATAAACCTAGGATGCCCAGTTAAATTTGCATTTCAGACAAACAACAAATAATCTTGGGGGGGGCCACATTTATACTAAAAAATTATTTGTTGTTTATTACAATAAAAAAGACACGTAATAACAAATGTTGGGTAGGATGTAGAAAAAGTGGAAGCTACATACATTGCTGGCGGAAACATAAAATGTTGTAGCCACTTTGGAAAACCGTCTGGCAGGTTCTCAAAAGGTCAAATGTACAGTCATCATATAATAAAACAATTCTACTCCTAGGTATATACCCAAGAGAAACACAAACTTGTACATGAATGTTCATAGAAATATTATTTATAACAGCCCCAAACTGAAAACAACCCAAATATCCATCAACTAATGAACAGATAAACAAAATTCGGTATGCCCCACCATGGACTATTATCTAGCCATAAAAATAATGAAGTATGGATACATGCTACAACATGAAGGAACCTTGAAAACATCACGCTAAATGAAATAAGACCAGTCACAAAAGACCACATATTGTACAATTCTGTTTATATAAAATTTCCAGATTAAGCAAATCTACACAGACAGAAAGTAAATTAGTGGTTGCCAAGAGCTGGGGACACCGGGACATCGGGGGAGTAGGAGGTGATGGCTAAAGGGTGTGGGTTTCTTTATAGGGTAATGAAAGGTTTTAAAATTGATTATGATGATAAATGCACAGTTCTGTGAATATTCTAAAAACCACTGAATTGTACACTTTGATAAGTGAATTATATGGTTTGTGAATTATAGCTCAATAAAGCTGTTACGAAAAAAAAAGAAAAGCAAGTTTTTATCACTTTGTGAGAGTGACCAAGTCTGAGGAGGAGTAGAGAAGAATAAAAGAGCACTGAGAGGTGATGGAGGGTGGCCGGGGGCTCAGTTGCTAGCTAAGTGGCATCTGAAAATTCATTAGTGAAAGTACAACTCCAGGGTTCGGTCATGCAGTCAAATGACGAATGCTAAATCTATTACAAACGCCCTTTGTCTTTCTTTACATGCCTTTCAGTGAAAAATTCCAAATTCAAGTGATCTGAAATGATAGAAGCTATTTATTAAAGACTATAAAAAAGAAACAGCATCTTCAAGAATGACTCCCAGAGTGTTCCACGCTAAAGAAGCTGTAATTTTGCATTTGCTCAAGTATCGACTTGATTTAGCCAATATGACAGCAATCTTGGATAAAGTGTGCAAACAACACAATTTCATTTCCTCGTTAATCAAAACTGATTAGGGAAAAAATTAATTAATGAAAGAACTAATAAGATGTTGCCAGCTGCTCAAAGGAGAATTCCAAAACCCACACATATATAATATCATCAAGAATAATGAAATACATTTGATTAATAGATTTTTAAAAAATAAACTGATTAGATAGGCAACAACAGCTGTGCAGAGATCTCCTGATCCTTAGCAACACAAACCTGATCACGCGTCTGCGAGGTCGCAAGGGCTGCAGAGCCAGTGATGGGCTGGTCTGACTTCTTTAATTTAGCTTCCCGGACTTGGTAGGATTGAGAAAGGCAGTATTATTTTTAAAATCATTTAAGAATTCAACAAGAATCAAACTCAATCTCAATCCCTGTCTTTTCTCACACTCCATATCCAGCCTGTCAGGAAATCCTGTGGACTGTCTTCAAAATGTATCCAGGGTCTGACCATTTCTCACCACTGCCACGACCCTGCTCAGAGCCACTGTCATGTCCCACCTGCACCTTACGACCACTAAGCCTCCCTGCTTCTACCCAAATCTGCCTGCAGTCTTTCTCAGCTCAGCAGCCAGAGGATGCTTTTAAATTAGAAGATGGATCATGTCACCTCTCCGCTCAGAACCCTCCCATGGCTCCCATCTCATAGTCAAAGCCAAAGCCCTGGCAATAACCTCCTAGGGCTTACACAGTCTGCACTGACCCCGGCTCATCAACTCCCTGGCCTCTTCCCCTGCTTCTCTCCCTCCCTCCCTCTGCTCCACTGGCCTCCTTCCCCAGCCTCAGACACACAGGCAGCTCCCTCTTAGGGCCTTTATTCTGTTGTTTCTGCCTACAGTGCTCTTCCCTCGGATGGCACCTTGGCCAGCATCCTCACCTCCGTCAAGCCTTTGCTCAATTTTCACTTTAGGCCGGGCGCGGTGGCTCAAGCCTGTAATCCTAGCACTCTGGGAGGCCGAGGTGGGCGGATCGTTCTGAGCTCAGGAGTTCGAGACCAGCCTGAGCAATAGCGAGACCCCATCTCTACCAAAAAATAGAAAGAAATTAAT
>CAUYSK010071959.1:0-42443 GCA_963575035.1 Avahi laniger | reverse complement strand
CATTTTCCCACTACTCCTGTACTGACAATAAGTCTGAAGCAGATTATAAACCATGTCCAAGAATCAAGAATATGGTAGTATTCTTGGCCGGGTGCAGTGGCTCACGCCTGTAATCTTAGCACTCTGGGAGGCCGAGGCGGGCGGATTGTTTGAGCTTGGGAGTTCGAGACCAGCCTGAGCAAGAGCGAGACCCCGTTTCTACTAAAAAAAAAAAATAGAAAGAAATTATCTGGACAACTAAAAATATATAGAAAAAAAAAATTAGCCAGGCATGGTGGCACATGCTTATAGTCCCAGCTACTCGGGAGGCTGAAGCAGAAGGATCGCTTGAGCCCAGGAGTCTGAGGTTGCTTTGAGCTAGGCTGACGCCAGGGCACTCACTCTAGCCCGGGCAAAAGAGTGAGACTTTGTCTCAAAAAAAAAAAAAAATAGTTACAACTTGCTGAAAGCTCAGATGCTCATTAGCATTTTTATCAATAAAATATTTTTAATTAAGGTATGTACATTTTTTTAGACACACTATTGCACACTTAATGGAGTATAGTGTAAACATAACACTACGTGCACTGGGAAGCCAAAAAATTTGTGTGACTTGCTTTATTGTGGTGTTTTGTAACCCAACTTGCAATATCGCCAAGGTAAGTCTTCATTTTCTCATGACTGAACATGACACATATAGATAGGTATAACTCCTGTCTCTTCTCTTTTTCCCATTATCAGTGTTACCGAGGTCTTTCTATGTTGATTATCTCTGTAATGTCTTTGTTTTCTATTTCCTTAATTTCTGTTTGGTTTTTTGTTTTCTTCAAGTAACCAGTTGTTCCAGTACAATTTAGTATAAAAGCTTTTCTTATTTGTTTTGATGCCTTGGTTGACAATCAAATGATTGTATAAGTGGGGGGAGTTTTTTTCTGGGCTTTGGATTCTGTTTCATTGATCTAGTTGTCCGTGTTTACATTAATACTCCACTATGTTGACCACCATAGCTTTAAAGTAGGCTTTGGAATCGGGTAGTATAAGTCCTACCCTCACATTTAATACTCATATTCTATAGTCTGAAATTAAACTATAAATTACCTCTTCCTCCTCCTCCTGAACAACACAACACCTGTTGGAATGTTTTAATTTCAATTTCCTCCCTCAACATTTGATATTATACAGTCCCCGTGTTTCTCTTCTTTTCTTATCTTTTCTCTTTTCTTTCCAGGGTCTTGCTCTGTTGCCTGGGCTAGAGGGCAGTGGGTGTCATCCTAGCTCACAGCAACCTCAAATGCCTGGGCTCAAGTGATCCTCCTGCCTCAGCCTCTCGAGTAGCTGGGACTATAGGAGCACACCACCATGTCTGGCTAATCAGTCCTTCCTTTTGGTTTCTGCAGGTGAAAAGATAGGTTACGTTTGAAACACCTCTAACTGCACATCTACAAGGATTTCCTTATAAACACAAATGTCATTTTCAAAAATTGCATGAAGACTTTATGTCTTAAATAAAACCACAAAAATATTGGCTAATTCTGACTTTAGTGTAAGACTTTGTGAGCAAAATGTATTCACTGTCTTTTAAATCCATACATTTCTAGAGTTTTATGTTCAATGTTATGTTTACTACTTTCGGATGGTCCAGAAGTTTTCAACTGATGTAATAATGACAATAGACAATACATTCTTTTGTTTATTCAATTAATATATACATGAGATAATGGTTTTCTAAAATGCATGTTTTGAAAACTCAAAACTCACCAGTTCCTTACCATACTTTATGCCTCATATTCTTTGCCATGCTCCATATTCTAATATTATTTTTTAATCACTAGCATCTTTTTTAATTCAGTGTATCTCAATTATGACAATATTATTATTATGGAGCAGGTCCGGTCCCAGGAAGCCCTGTTAATAATCTTCATTATAAATTCCAGAAACACAGGGATTGTTTTACCCTAGAATCTGTGAGTTGTTTATTGGCTATATTGAAGTAAATCTCAAAAAACACCAACACAGGGCCTAGAACCAATATTAAATGCTAATACATAGTATCATTCCCTACACTGGGGTATATGTCAAGCCTGAGATATAGAGGCTCACCTCGTGTGGTACATGATTAGAATATCTCAGCTCCCTTCTGAATTTTCTGAGTTGTAACTAACTAACCAACCCACCATCCATTCCTTTTAGTTACAGCAAGAGCTCAAAGTTTAATTAACCATTTTACAGAAAAGAAAAAGATTAAATAGTTTGGTTTATTAGAAGTGATTTTATAATGATTTTAGGGATCTCAGTGTAGAAATGAAAAATAGATGGGAATTCAAGTGAGCTGTATCTGGATTTTGAGTTCTAGTTTTATCCCTCACTAGTTTATGAACTTGAGCAAGTTGCTTAGCCTCCCCAGGAAGTGGGCATGATAGATAACGCCTACCTTTCTCGGTTAATGTACGCATTAAAAGAAATCATGACTATTAAGGCAGCATAATTATCAGGCACAGAATAAGCTCATAATAAATACTTGTCTTTGCTCATTTTCCTAACATATTTCCTGGTTTTCTTACACATTTAAATTTCATTATAAAATTTGTCCAAAAGAAGGATTTTTTTTTTTTTTTTTGAGACAGAACCTTGCTCTGTTTCCCTGGCTAGAGTGCCCTGGCATCAGCCTAGCTCACAGCAACCTCAGACTCCTGGGCTCAAGCAATCCTTCTGCCTCAGCCTCCCGAGTAGCTGGGACTACAGGCATGCATCACCATGCCTGGCTAATTTTTTCTATATATATTTTAGCTGTCCAATTAATTTCTTTCTATTTTTAGTAGAGACGGGGTCTCACTCTTGCTCAGGCTGGTCTCAAACTCCTGAGCTCAAACAATCCGCCCGCCTTGGCCTCCCAGAGAGCTAGGATTACAGGCGTGAGCCACTGCGCCCGGCCCAGTCTGGCAGAATTCTTAAAGGGTTAACATTCTAGTATGGTCTCAGATCATGCTTCTTGCCTGAGGATTAGTGTTTTTCTGAATGAAACCCCCAAGCGCCATTGGAAATCTAGGTAACTAAAGGTGAAGTGTCCAGGTGTTGACCAAAATATTGCCCAGGTTGCTTTGGTTTTCACGAGGTCCCATGCAATTTTGCCAAAAGAAGGAATAATTTTCGCTTGGGCTTCCAGAATATAAATTTATGATTTTGGGATGAAGCTTCTTTCTTGAAAAAAAATCACACTAGCAAATCAGCTGGATCATTCCAGCTGCGCCAGAGGCAGGACCTGACAGCTTTTCCTGAGCTCATGTGGTCCTAATCAGCTCAAGAAGAAAAGCCACCTTGGTGCCAGGTTGAAAGAGATTTTTAGTGTGTAATAAATTAGAGAACTTGAAAAACACAAAAACCTTTTTTGATTCTCTTTAATCCAGTGGCTATTGTTTTTATTTGCAAGTTTTACGTTTCGATAGCAGAGAGAAAGGAGAGGATATTTGTGTCAGTTTGTTTCATTAAAAAAAAAAATCCCCTGTTGTGGGAAAAAACAAAAATAAGCACAATGTTAGTTACTTGATACGGCTGTCCTTCAAAAATAGTTAATTGTCCCTTGAAAAGAGATGGACACTCATCAAATCAATAAGCCCAGGAGTAATTTCATAACCATATACACACCCTATAAAAAGGAAGCAGAGAAAGAAGAAATATATATGTAGATTATATTTTACTATCTCAGCCATGTCATATGGTCTGAGTACTTCTAACGTGTATACTGGCACCTTTTCTTTGGTTTATCCCAAAGTTTACTTTCTGCCGTCCATGATTTTTGGGTTGACCAGCCTGCATGTCTCTCACCAAATTCACTGATCACATCATAATGTCTCTAGAATTGTATCTTTAGAATTGTACTATAGGAGTTAGTTTTTATTTAAGGATCTCAATACTTTTAACTGGCCTCTTCTTAGATTTTACAAGGTAAACATGAAGATGCCGGGAGGATAAATAAGTCTTCACTGGCTCACTTAGAATCTTGAATGGTCCCAGCCATCGATTGTGAAGGCCTCCGCTCCCACGCAAGAATGCGTTCCTTGTTACTCAGAGTCGTAAGCAATTGCTTTTGGCTATTACTGCTCTAAGGAAAACCAAGAAGCTGTTGTCAGCACCACTCCACCCTCTAAGATTTAGGTGCCTTCGAGTTACAAACTGTGCTCTTCAGAGGACGGAGGTGACCTCCCACTTGTGAGAACACCACCACAGAGACAAACGGAGGGATTTAAGCCCTCCTGGTTGAACTGTTCCAGCCCAGTTCATCTGACAATTAGAAAACCTTTGGCTAGTGGAGTCAAAACACCGCCCACCCCTAACTGTGAAGGGAGCTGCAAATACAGTGCCGTTAAAAAAAAATTGTAGCGTGCTTACACTGTAGAACACATGACCTTTCATACACACATTCTCCCCCACCCCCAAGACTAGATGCGAAGTGTTATTGAATATCTTTTTTAAAATGTCACCTGGTCTCTTGGTTTGAGCTTATTGGTTGGCATACAAGAAATGCACAGCTTACAGAGAATAGTCACTCTCGCCCCAAATCTGGTAAACTTTTTTGCTGAGGCTCACATCCATGGCCCTGCACACAGTTTCCAACAGAGAGATTTCAGTTTTCCTTGGAAAAACCCTGTCTGCAGACACAGACTGATAACTGAAAGGACACAAAGGAAGCCAGTGTCCGTGGCAGGAACATAATTCTGTTAGTAAATCAAAACAAATCAGTACAAATTTGCCTTCAGAAATATGGAGGAAAAAAGAGAACATGGTCTCTTCCTGTTGGGCTGTTCTACAAAATCAAAGCCAAAGATTCTAAATAGTGAGTTAGTTGTGTCATAAAAAGAAGGAAGCAGTCTAATTCAGTTTGAAGAGGAGATGAACACATATCAAAAGCGGTCTTTTAGCAAAGTGTCTCACAAAAGGACATTTGAGTAGTTTGCATATGCATTAAAAAGCTGCAATACTTGGTGTATTCAGGTAAGTATAGAATAAATAGGAAATGGTGAGATCATCAGAGATTCCCCACTTGACATTCACACAGCTGAACAAAGAGCTTCATTATCGTCATGGCGATATAAGGGCTGCATCTGCAGCAACATTCATCGCCTCCTTGAGGTACCTTCGTCAGCGGCCGCGGAGAACAGAGAGTGGGTGCTTTCTGCTAGAAACTCAAAAATTATTTTTGAATTCACTAAAGTGGAGTGTGTGTATGTGTAAGTATTGGGGTGTGCTAGAATCACACTTTGTACTTAATACCGCAGTTGGTTGCTTAGCTGTAGCCACTGGTTGTCTTTCTACATTCACAAAACTGGCAGATGAAACATGAAAAAGAATACTGACTCTTTAATCTCCGCTTCTCCACCTAAGGCCCAAGGCAGGCTGACAGGGAACTTCATTCTGGAAACAGGACTTTTTTTTTTTTTTTTTTTTTTTAAATTCTGGATTACTTTTTCCGTGGCTTTTGAAAATCTGTAGGCTATCAGGGAATAAACCTGACATAGACTTAAAACAAGAACAAGTTTCTTTATCTAAAAAGTTATAGTCCTTGATGTTTATAGGAAGGTCATTTTCAAAACCCACAGGAAAAACAGCATTATAGCCAGAAACAACATTAAGTGCTTTATTTACTCACAAAAGAGACAGTTTTTCACTTAGAACTGCTTGTAGGATCAACTGAGGCTTTGATGCTGTGCAGACTTTCCTATAGATTTTGCAATTAGTGAGCTAGATGTCTTAAATAGCAGGCGTTCACAAATTGGCTTTTAGTTTTTTGTGCTGAGCCATATTTGCTGAAGTTGAATGATATTCGAGTTACGAGCTTAAGGACAGAAGACCTGTGATGTTCTGTGAATGACTATGTATCATCTATGGATTTGCCCCCTAATACGCTAATGACAGGCCCTGCTCCAATTGCTATCTGTGTGATTTACAATCTCAGGAGAGGTTTTTTCCTATACCACTGTCAATTGATAGATTTTTATTAACTCTTAATATTGAATCATGCAGGAAACTTTTCATTGATTTAGAACATGTTAATTTGTTAAGCTTCAAAAATAAACTCCTCTTCTCTTTGTGATAATGTATTGAATTGGAGACTAAGGCTTTTAAACTCTGATGGTATCGTGTTCTAGGACAGGAAGAATCAAAGTAATTGTTGGCATGATGGACATCCGAGATCTCAGATTTTTCCAAGCCGTTTTTGTCCAAGCAGGGAGTTTCAGTAGCACTCGTTCCTGCCCTTCTCAGCCTAAAATGGTTAAGGACAGAGTGAGTGATTTTTAGCACTCACACCTTCTCTTTTTTTTGTGGGGTGCGGGGAGGGAGGATTTGCTATATAAAGGAGAAACAGTGAACTCTTTAGCATGGAATTAGGAAAGATTTATGGCTAGGAACTGAGGGATTTATTCAGTCATTTGACAGATCATTTCTGAGTGCCTACTCTGTGCCAGGCAGGATGGGATATCAGAGTGTGCAAAATCCGTCACGGGCCTGTCCTCCCACGTTAGTCTCCATTAGTCATGACATCTGCATTCCCCCAGCCAGGGCCTGCGTTAGCTTTGGAATATGATAAAACACTGGACAATGAAACTTAAGGGGAGTGTCGACCGTGGCAGGTGGCTGAAAAAGTTGTTTTCCCTCTGGAAATCGGGATTTACCTCTACTTGCCTTTGAATGGGACAGAGAAACATATCGATCATTTTCACGAATATCACTTATAACAGTGATGACTGTGTGGAAAGTGCTATGTGGGTTTATGAAAGCAGAAGGAATCTGACTTGGGCTGGGCGAGTTCTTCACCTCCCTTTAACAATTAAGAGTAATAAGGTATTGAAGCAGTTAATCTGATTAGGATGTAGGCAGAATGGAAAAAAGGCAGAAGGGATGAAGTAGACCTTACATTCAGATTTGTTTTTTGACTCTGGTAGACTCTGTGTCTCTGGATGAGGTCATTTTAAGTCCACTACACATCTTTAAAAAGAAATGAATAAGTGGTGAGGCATAGGTATACAAAACCTAGTGTTTTGTAAAATCAGGAATATTTAAAAGAGCCCAGACATATTCTATTTGTCCGATTGTTATGCCGAGTTTTAGAAATGCAAGTACTTTGTTGTGAAGACATTACAGATTCTCCCGTGTAGTCATCATTGTTTCTGGATAACAGGACTCTAATTTTGGATTTTATGTTTGATGGCCTTCTTGATCCCCCTAGGGGGACAAACCTTGATTGTTTAAATCAGAGATGGTAACTCCATCCCCTTGCCGGTGTGTGGTTTAGGCTTGGGCATCTGATGAAACCCTGGACTAGGAGACACAAGGGGGCTTCTCTCTCCTGGGGATGCTTCTGGAAATGTTTTCTTTGCTCTCAGAAATGAACATAAAACAGCACTGGCTCTTCCTGAATTTGGACACTGCCCTGTGAGGAACTGATGATCGGTAGTGCTATCTTGATAGTCTGATCGAGTGTTTGTTTAGATCTTGAAGAGAAAGTTAAGATAATTACAGAGAAGTTCAAGTCATTTTTACTTGGGTTTTCTTTTACTTATAACCAGATGCATTCTAGCTGATATGTCCCACCAAAAACTCTAGGGAGCCAGAGAGGATGTGGGAGTTCATAAAGAGGTTCAAATAACCTGATCTTCATCAACCCTACATTCACGGAATAACTATTGCATGCCAGACACATATGTGAATTAAATCCTGTGTCACTCGTTTGAGTTAAAAAAAAAAAAAAAAAAAAGCTTGAGTCAAGTTTTTTGAGATCTTCAGGGTGTCATTAAATAAACGTTTTAAGGAAAGCATTTTAAAAAAATAGTTTACACAAGTTTAAGAACAAGATGCCATTATAAGAAGTAATGAGATTCATTTTATTTAGGTTAATTGATATAGGTTAAAATGGATGATTTAGAAGTATGGCTTTTTTTTTTCTTTCCTTCTATTCATGCCTTATAAGAACAATGGGTTATTTTTGGTCAAATATAAGGTTTTTTTTTTAAAACTATAATGAAAGCAGCTACTAATTGAAATAGTAATAGGGAAAAGCCCAAGAATCCATGTGAGGATTGTATTAGAATTTATTAGTCAGTCAGAGTTCTGGCTTACTCTCTAAGGAGAGAGAAAAGCTCATGTGTTTGGATTCCTTGTCTGTCCCAAGCTCTTCTAAGCTTGTGAAGCCCCTGACACTCCCACGTCTCTCCTGCCATTTTGGCTTCTTGCCATTCTCTTTCAAAGTCCAGGGAAAATCTGCTTTCTCAGGGGCTTCTCCATCCTCCCCTTGGTAATTCCCACCTCTGAGGTTTCTGTATTTTGTTTATACATCCTACCAGTCCTCATATTGTGCCAACTATTCGGAACTGGCTGTTTCATGCTGTCTTCTCTACTGGTATGTAAGCTCCTCCAAGGTGGAGACCGTATCTTAGTTATTTTGAAACTCCATAGCAAGTACTCACACATGTTAGATGAACTTGAAGAGGGAATATATTACTGCTCATAGTCACACATGCAGTCAAGGACAATAATAGGAAAATATTAACCTGAGGGACAAAACCAAAGATCTCCTTTTGCCTACTGGGTTGGATATTACTACTATTTATACTGAGTTAACTTTCTCCATTGTTATTTAAAATTTCTTTGTAAAGAAGTCAACTTCTTTATCAAGTAATCATTTAGTTCATTTGAACATTGATTGAGATTCCCTCAGAGACAATTCTTTACTCACATTTTACTATTATTCTTAGAATTCATCCAATTTGAGAGGAAAAGAAAATATAAAAAACGGTGTGTTTTACTGTTTACTCCATGAGAAATAGTGCCTTCTAAATACTAGCATGGTCAGTACTTCTCAAGCTTTAGCAAGAGTCCATTGCAGATCTTGTTGACTGTAGATTCTGATTCGGGAAGCTTACGGGGCTTCCTGAAGTTCTGCATTTCTGTAGCTCCCAGGGATGCTGATGCTACTGTGCCACGGAAGTCACGGTGCAGAAGTGGAGCAGGGACCCTGGCTGTAGTGAGGCCCTCTTGCTGCTCTCTTTGCTCTGTGCTTGCCTGACCATGGGCTTGAAAAGCCAAAATCAGCACTTGTCTTTCCCCTGCTCCTCCCAAAAGAGACTAAATAATACTACTAATTCACTACTGCATATAACCTGGCTTTATCTTGCCCCCATGTGACAGTCTCTTCAGTGAATGGACAGGCACATGATGTGCGCCGACTTGGCTTCTGAAGAAAGTCAGACATGGTGGCTATTTCATTTATTTCCTTTCCTAGGAATTTTCATATTCATGTGGAAGAAGTGGAAAAACTCATTTGCTTTGGGAAAAAGTCCAGCCAATGACCAGGTTGCAGCTCAATCCCTGAAGGACCCAGCCCTGAAGAAAGGCTGAGATCAGAAAACAGAAAAAAGTCTCCTGAGCTCTCTCTCTGCATTTGGCCCACCCATCAAACTTTAAACCTTCCCTTCTTCCTTCACTTGCAGCTTCCTTTACTGTGTGCAATGGCTGCATACCCAAATCAACAATTAAATTCCCCCTTTGTTTGTGTGGCAGATGACAAATGCATGGAGGACATCTTGTGTTGCCTAGGCAGGCAGGGCACTTACTTTGATTGATGCTCGGTTGTGGAAAAAAATGAGCTGGGAAGGAATTACAATGGAGGCCCGCAGACTGGAAGGGGATATACTAATTAGTCCTGCATTAAGCAGTCTGCTTGCATTTGGCGATGAGACGCCTTCAGGAGGGAAGTGTAGGGGTTATTGATGCAAAGCAGCACGGAATGCATTATGCCAGGTAGCTGTATATTAGTTTTGTTAGGAAATATAGAAGTTGAGAAATAAACACTTAGGCTACTGTATTTTTTTTTAACACCCCCCAAGTATATTGGGTAGGTCATGCTTTTTGACTCCACATGATCTCACAGACAATCTGGAAGTCTCTCTTGCTGAAATAACTCTTCCAGAGTTTTCTCAGACCGGGTAAGGTGATAGGAAGGAAAATACTGCCACCACACCTATACTCTCTGGCTCCTTTTCTCTGAAATCCCACAGCTCCAGAGCCTTGAGCCTTGCTGCTGGAGCACAACATCAAAAAGAGAAAAGAAGTTTTCTCCCAGGCCACTTGGTAAGGTTTTAGAGAGTTGTTGCTGGTTTTAGAATCCCTGTGTAATTTCACTAACCTACCATGTTAGTATCGATAATGTGATTCTTAGTGATTCTTTATGCTGAAATCCTGTGAACTATCAGGCATCTTGTGTTAACCTAGTGGGAGAGGAGATGGTCCCACGTTCTTGGTTCAATTTTTCAGAGTTGTCAAATCCTGGTGCAGCTAAGATTCCCTTTTACTTTTCTTATTCTAGAAACAAGTTCATTTATGGATTTACAGATGCTTAGACTAGGAAAAAAGATACAAATGATAAAGATAGTATTTTTGGTTATCAGAGACTAGTTGAACTGGAGCATAAGACAGATATAAAAATAACAGAAATATTATCAGATGACGAAAACCTATCTTTCATGGACAGAACCAGGAATTGTGCCAATAGCTCTAGGAAGAAAACCTAAATACTTAATGTGGTTTATTTTTTAACCATCCCTTTGTTTTAGAATTCTATCTTATTCGTGAACTGATTCTATGTCACCATGACCTTCCCCTGCCAAGAAGGCACAGTTGAGGCATCCTTCAGTAATAGCCTAGGGCTTTGGACAAGCAAGATGCTGTGCTGGCTTTTTGCCTTTTCTTCCAGTGTTTACACAACCAAGACTTATTACATGTTCTGTCATTTCGTTACTGGGCTGGCTTTGGTTGCCAAATTAGGTAAACATCAGACATTCCATCACACAATTTTAGACTCAATCTTACTTTATAATGATGTTAATGTTTATTATACAAAGCGAAATGCATTTGTATATCTTAGCATTTTATTTCAGTCACAGAATGCAAAACCTGACATTGGAATCAGTTTGATTTTTTGTGTGTGTGATTGAAGATATTAAGCACTACAAGAACGTTGAAATTTCAATCTGATTAGGATCAAACTTCTTCAGGATCAAAACACTCTTTTTCCTCCCCCTACAGTTTTACTAATTGTGTGCTACTTGACATTGTGGAGTTATTCCACAGCATGAGAACTAAATATGTGAAGTGTATTTTACTATGCAGAATTATCAGCTCATTCTATTTGTTTTTCATGTGTTTAAGGTTATTAAAAGAACTCGAAATTAGAAGTCATGTGTATGAGTTAAAAGAGTGAACTCAATCATTGTTAGTAGGCTAAATCATAAAGCAATAGCCAGTATGTCAATATCAAGTAATGAAAAAAATCACAGAATTTGAAAGCATACGTTCTCTGTTTATTAGTTGGCAAGAGACCAGAAAAATTAGGAGGAGAATAGCACAATAGTGAATGGTGGAATAGTTTATTTTCAGCACTCTCAAATTATTCTGGGTACTGAATATGAGATAAAAGTAGATCGGAAAGAATGGTATCAGACGTATTTGTTGGAGACCTTTTTTTTATGGGGAGAAATGAACTGCCCTCGCTCACTGTTCCTGAGGAATTGTGTTTCTTCAAGCTGTAAGTCAAATCCCAGAGAGATAGCATGATGTTTTCCAAATAATAACTGAGGATGACAAAGTTCTTTTTTGTCAGCCTCAGATTTCTGAATTTAGACCTTAATTAAGACTCCAAAATGAGAGGCACCACCCCCTGCCCGCATACACAGTCTGTGAAAGTGTCCTAAAAACAATATATTCTTTTTAAAAGTCTGGCTCTCTGGCCTATATTGTTCCAAAAATATATCTATGTCTTCCTCCAAAGATCCTGATTTTTGTCCATTTTCTCTGAGTTCCCAGCAACAAAGAACCTGATGTTTCTTTTCAGGAAACAGCATCATTTTTTTCCCCCAATTAATTGAAGAGCCATCTGCTTCTGCGATACACGACACCCATTCATTCTTAGCAACAAGTGTGTTCCCTAAATCCCTGGTGAGCAATATCAAGGCACGGGCTCAGTGCTGGGAGTAGAATCTCGCAGGCTGGAGAGCAGCCTCGCAGGCAGGCTCTTCCCAGAGTCATGGCATATACAGAATTCGACATTGAACTCGGTTCCATGTCAGTGTTGCCAGTGCAGGGTTAAAAACACAGTACAAGATGCTCACACTTTGAGACTCTGGCTAGCTCACTGTCTCCATTACGCTTTTGAAGATCTGAGTTTGAAATGAGGAAACAATTGCAAAGGGCAGGAAAGACCTGAAATAGCTCTCTTCGACCATGACAAGAAATGGGAGAGAAGTAAATACAAAGGCCACCTGGCTGTTGTTTTCTATGTAAAAGCTTCAACTTTAAGCTGTGGCACCTTGCATTATATAGCTACGTATAGCTTAATGACGGAGATACATTCTGAGAAATGTGTCATTAGGCAATTTCATCACTGTGTGAACATTATAGAGTGTACTTACACAGACCTGTGTGGTATAGCCTACCACACGCCTCGGCTATGTGGTATAGCCTATTGCTGTAGGCTACAAAGCTGTTCAGCGTGTTACTGTACTGAATACTGTAGGTGAATGAAACACAATGGTAAGTATTTGTGTATCTAAACATACCTAAACATAGAAAAGGTACAGTAAAAATACGATACTATAATCTTTTGAGACCACCATTGTACATGTGGTCCATCACTGACCAAAACATTGTTATGCAGTACATGGCTGGATTTAAAATCAGAGGTCAGAGTTGGGTTTAGAACCTTCTAGGGACATACCTGGTAGGGCCCTCATCTTTTAGGAATCTACCAAATGGTCATAAAAAGAACCTCTGGGAAGAGGACACCCCCTTCCTGAGTGGTCCACCAGCTCAGTGCTCTTGTCTGACCGCTTCCACGCACAGTGTAAACAGCCAAGGAGTTGGACGAGGGCCACTGCATGATGATGCTTGCGTGCCAGCTGGTGCTTGGACCCAGCCAGAACACTGCCTGTCCTGCTCTGCTTACGTGCCATGGAAGGTCTGTTGCAGTTCAGCCTGGGTCAGGAGCTGAGATCAGCTTCTCTGTCCCAGGAGGTGAGGATTGGAGGTACCTACTCCTCTAAATAACCCTCTTTTCAGAAATACAGTGAAAAGACACTGCCTTTGAGAGCTGCTATATCCACACAATGTGCCCTGAGCTTCCCCTCAACCCCGTTTTGTGGCTAGTCAAGTAAGCATTTTTATGCAGCTTTGGCCTATTTGAACTTATCTTTTCCCATGTACATTTTGAAACTGAGACCACAAATTTCAGAGTGGAAGTTGCTTTCTAGAAAATGAGAGGGTCAAGGAAGCACTTAAGACAAAGCTTCCCCCCACCACTTCGTGGGAGAGAGAGCACAAAAGACCATGAAATTCTGGATGAGTGCCTGAAGATCCAGCAATTTCTCTAGGCCTGAGGTCCAGCTTTCCATCTAATTCCAACACAAGCTGAAATGATTTATGTTTCACCTTTTTCCACCACACGCCGACACTCATCTTGAACGTACACAGGAGAAACGGGGGAAGAATCAGCACTGAAACTAAACACGCTTCAGAGAGAGGTGACACCAATCCCGATATACCCCCTCCCCCCGGGAGGTACTTACAGTCTAAGTGACTGTGCCTGATGCCCTCGACATCTTCGGCGTGGATGAAGTGGTAGCATCTCTTTCCTACAATGTCTACGGGGGTCAGATCCATGTAATCACTAATCCTACGAAGAGAAGAACACAGGCTAGAATTCAGAAAGGATGAACATAGAGAGACTGTCAAATAACTTAGAAACAGATCTACTGACACATTTTCATTAGACCACAGTACCCGTGAGAACGTGGCACTTCGAGGGAAAACCCTTTATAGGTAAGATTATTTCTTTAACGTGTAACAGTCTTTCTCTGAAGTAAGAAATGGGCTAGATTGAGCAACTGTGTTTAAATAATTAGATAGGTTTTTCTCTTTCTTTGGCATTAGAATGCACATTTAGACAACATAATTCCATGAAATTATTGAGAATCAGTAACAATGCAAGATCCTCATTACAGGCCAAGATAATTCAAGGTTACATAATAAAATAAAAACATGTTATGTTTATAGCAAATGATTAGAGACACCTTTCATTTAAACAGATTGGTCTTCTATTGGGTATTTCCATGAAAAAGGGCTTCAACTGCTTCTTGGCACGAAGTCCAAATTGGCATTTCAAGGGATATAATTTAAATGCTGAGACATACAGATGCCTGGGGGTATCATCTTTTTTAGTCTTAGTCATTTGGGAGCTCAGCTTTCACTCCTGGCCCTTTTAACTGGCACTTTGTGGTGGATTCCACACAGAAACTTTTAAACTGTTTCAGCAGCTCTTGCAGGCTTGCGCTCGACAGTACGTGTGCGTAAGCCTCTGTCATCGATTGTATAGACGTCAGTGTCCTCAGGCGGAGCACAGAAAAATAGAACCAAATTGGAAAACATGCTGGGGGAATCTGCCTGGTTTATACAAGCATGTCACAATGCTGACTACCCTCTATAACCAGGTACAGTTTCCTGTGGTCAGTCCAAAATAGAATACACATCTTGCTTAAGGTACTTCTTTACTGTCCCTGTGTTTTTTAAATAATTTATGACATACAGGTTATTCAAATATGAAGTGAATCTTTAGAAATGACACATTTTAAGAGATCACTCTTGGGGAGTTAAGGCTCACCTCCAAAGCACGGAAATGAGAAAGAACAAAACATAATATGAAATATAATTAAAATATATTACCCAGTGAGTGAATTTCTCAATGTTTAGCAATTGAAGTAATATTTTTGGCCAAACTAGAATTCTTGGTAACATAAGATGAATTGAGGAAATAAAAAGGAGGGTTTTCTAGGGATTCCATGGTTTTCTGGAACAAAACAGATTAGTTGGTGTTTTCCTAATACCATTAGCTGTTTTCCAAGCACAGTTTATATCCCCCTTTCTGCAAATGAGGAAACAAGGATGTCATTAAAAGACCCTCATTGGTGTTTCTGAAATTCACTGGCTCCTCTGGAAGCATTAGACATGGGCTTTGCCCGAGGCTGTCCTGGGGACGGGAGAAGAATGGTCGGCAGAGTGGAGGAGCAAGCTTCCCTTTCTAGTTAACGCTTCCCTAATTAAATAATAAACCCCTGGAAAGAGCCACTCCATTCTTTAGGGAAGTCATTTCTTTAATCGTTATTTGAATCAAGGGTCTGTTAATACGTATGTAGAAAGCACCGGACCAGCTGGGTGATTTATATCAGCGTCAGAATCCTGATGGCATCTTTTACTCTGAGCCTCAGTTTCCTCATCTGTGCAACAACCTAAGAGGTTGGTGAGGCGATTAATGAGCGGAATGAAGTTCGCATAGCACCGGGTTCACAGTATGCTTTTTCCTCAGATCAAATATGCAATGGCCTTAAATACAGGTCTTTTTCATAATTATTAATGCTGTCATCTTCAGGTGGGAAACAGTGTTGCGTCCTATTGGCTAATAGGGTTTTTTTTTTTTTTTTAAATGGGGAAAAATGCTAAAAGCAGGTCACAGAAAATGATCTCAATTATTAGAGTGGCACCATGAAGCACTCAGGTCCATGGAGCTTGTCAAAAGAATTAATGAGTTGATCACAGGAATGAAAATTAAGTGATGTTTTGGGACGGGACAATCACTGGAAGTTGGTATATAGGATGAGGCCCTGTTCTTTGGAGCGAGTGAAGGTGGGAAATCGAAGTCGAGCGAGCTGACGTCTGTTTTCAAAGTAGCAAAGCCACAGTCCACCTCTGACTGTGTCAGCCTCCCTCAGTTGGATCTCCCCCAGAACTCTGCATTTCTAATCAGAGAATAAACTGTTTTGTGGGCTGTAGCTGTGTTCTTTCATGGGTGCATATGTATGAAAAGTCCCTCTCAGAGGTCATTCTGACCAATAGCTTGCCATTTAATCTGACTTCTGAAGAAAAATGAGAGACTCCAGAGGGAGCTCACAGGATGCAGCTAAGTGCCTAGGCTTTTGAGTCTGGTAGACCCGGGTTTGAATATTGGTTGAGGACAAGTCATTCAACTTTCCTCTCAGCTGAAATTTCCTGAGGTAGAGAGCGGCAGCATCTACCCCACAGAACGTGGCACAGATGGTGAGCTTTGCACATGGCCTGGTGTGTGGTGAGTGTTCCCTAAACGCCAGCCATGTTTAATGCTGCCTGCCAACTCCAGCCAATCACTCTGGCTACCTTGTCCTTCCTGATGTTCTGCAGCCCTTCCAGAAGGCCTTAGACCTACAGTCACAAGGACAAAAATTTTAATAAATGCCAACAAAACTTGAGAAGATTTAGAGTCACTTATCAAGTGATAGTGACAGTTCATGATATCTTCTACCCTATTGAATACTCAAAGCTCAGGTGGCTACCTTTCCCCACTGGTGAATTTTTTCTTCTGAATCCAATACTGGTTGGAAATGGCAGGCAGCTTGTAACATGACCTCAAAGTCTTCGACACTCCCCAGCGGACTGAATGCAGGAGCTGCTGTCTTCCTCTCAGCTAGGCTCTGCAGTGGTCAGTTACCAGGCGCTTGACCAGCCTGCTCTTTCATTTCTCTTCGGAAGGCACTCCCAGGGTTCAGTGAACATATAGTGCCTGCAAGCCGACAATGCCTGTGCCACAAAAGCATCCTGCCCAGTTGACTCAGTAATTCTCCCTGTGGTCCCAGGGATGGGATGGTCTGGCCACAGCGTCCTTCCCATGGCTGATGTGTGGGCAGTTCCTCTCCACTGCTCTCCTCATACTCCATCGTTCCCGCTTCAAATCAGTCTCATGATGGGCTGGCGACTCTAGGTGAAAGGTCTGAAGGGGCACTGTCCCGTTTCTTTGTCCCTTGCTTTGTGCTTAATGGAAAAAGTGAACTTTTAAGCCAGAGGCTAAAAAGTCCTTTTATAAAAGCTCCGTCTTGAGGAAGAACTGCCAACTCATTTATATGATGAGTCATCTTTTTCTTAATTTACAAAAGTGAAATCCTCAGGATGACAAAGTTTTATTTAATAGCTTTGCAAATTTCTTTCTCCTTTTTCCTCTAGGGCCCTCAAATTCTCATTTGTTCTCTTCATGCTTAACGTCTGTGTGAATGCTGACCATCACGAGGCTGGACTCTTGAATTAGTCGGAAGTGAATACCACTGAGGCATCAGGCAATACATTTTCTTGCATCATTTTGCCAATAACGTCTCAGCCCTGCTGTCTCCTTAGGTTCTCAGCCAAAATGAATGTCCTTTGTAGCTTGTGGGTGTCTGAGTAGCCCCATTCACTTAATTGTTGTCCTTAATGCAAATCAGGGCAGCAATGTAAATTTTAAATACAGAGCATGCTTGGTGTCTGTCCAAGCAGCCATTAAACACAGGCTCAGGATTTCTAATGAGCTTTCAGGCTGCCGAAAACACAAACCCTCACCAGTGTGCTACGTTCAACAGGGCAAATAAAATCAAAAACAAAGTACCTATTTTCACAGTAAATGATATTGAGGTCCATATTTACTCGAGTGACGAACATATGGCAGTCAATTCTGACTTCATTGATCGTCGGGGGAGGCAAGGCGTGAGCCACAACCACGAGACCCATGATTTGGCTGGGGATGGTTCTCCCGTGGGACAGCGACACTCTCAGGCGTAGCCGGCCTGTTATGTGAATCACCTGTAAAAGAACATTCAGTTTAGGACATCAGTCATATTTGCATTCCAGATATAACAGTATTTCTTTGGAGAAATGCAAAATTACATCGGGAACAACCACCATTAGCTTGTGTCTTCTGTAATCCTAATGGCCGTCAGCATGCCCTCAGTGTCCTCATGGCGAGAGTCAAAATGAAATAATATGCTCTGAGCATTTCTCAAGGCAGCGTTGTTATGGTGCTGTTGCTATTATTTTTTTAAGGACTTTTTTTTTCACATTTAGGGAAACTTCATAACCAGATAAAATGAGCAAAAAGGTGAGCCCTGAGCTGCAAAAGGAAATGTTTTCATTATTAGCTCTTGTTAATGGAAGATGTCTGTCTCTCTCCACATCTGTACTTGACTGGGATTACATGGCCATCTTCTTTCAGAAGTGTGGCTCAGAGTGTCCCTTCATGTAGGGGTCAATATTGCAAATGGTTAAAGACTCCAATGAACAAAAGACTCAGTGGTAATGCCATGAATGGGTTCTTTCGAGGATAGGTATTTCGTGTTAGGAAGCACTCAGTTACGAGGAGTACAGTGATTGACTACGGTGCCCTATGGGGTGGATGGTCAGAGGACTTTGGGCCATGATTTGTTCCTCGATTTGCTCATGCTAAAGTAGGGTCAGGAAGACTTGAACCATTTTGGTGGCAGCTCAGAGGCTCTTGCCTAGAAATAGAGAGACTATGTGAAAAACATGAAGGATTTGTGTAGCTATGCTTTGTTAGGTGTGTGTGTGGCAGGGGCGGGGGGAGCTTGGAGGCTGTGTGTGTGCGTGTGTGTGTACTTATTCTAGCTGTGTTCTGAGGACCCTGCTACAATGTGGGGAATCTTCCAAAACCGGGTCATAGAGGTAACTGCTGTGATCCACTGTACCATGGAGCTCAGTTTAGTAGCTAACTGGAGTTTCCACATTTGCTCTGCCTCTCCAAATGCATCGTTGAGTGCCAAACTATCTTTTGCGATTCTACTTTTCCCCGTTTGCCATAAGGAACCGAAGTGGGAAGTAGGTCTCTCGCCTCCCAGGAACAATATGATCTAGTGTCTGCTCTCCTTCCCAGGGGCTCCAATGGCAATTCCTTTTCCATTTTATTGTGTTTCTCTTAAGTTATTCAGTTTTCCAACAGCAAGCCACACACTGTCAGTCAGGATGCAGGATCAAAGCTTACAGGGCTGCCCTTCGGAGTCCTAGCTGTTCTAAATAATACCTCTTCCCTGTCACCCTTCACATCTGCGCCCAGAGCTGCAGCTCTGGAAACACCAATGAGGAGGATTATTTAGGTTATTTCAGTAGCAGCTTTTTGACCACCCACATTTGAAGTTGACTAAATTCATACTTAATGCACCTTTGCTTTAAGCTTTGGTCAGATGAGCTACTTTATGAATATTTGAAAATATTCCTAGAGGCAAGGATGCTAAAACACCATCTCAGACACACATTTTTTGCAAGACCTCATTAACTAATAAATAGCTAAAAGAAATGGGATTAACTTCACAGGAGGGGTGTTAACAGTCTCTGGTCCTCCTCCCAGCTAGGCTTACATAGATGCTCATTTATCATTATCTGTCTTGTTTTATCAGGAACACTCAGCTTCTTGGAAAAACACAGATCTATAAATGCTCAGGAAAACACACATCCAGAAATGATATGCTAAATAAATCCCCACTTGGTATTCTATTCCAAAGCAATTTAAAGGCGTCTGGACTGGAAAACATTTTGGGAAAGCAGACAGGCTAAGGGCGGGAAGGGGAGGGGTTGGCATGTCAGATTTACCCTGCCTCTGCCTCTGATCTCCAGCTCTGCCTGTGACCATCAGCAAGGTACTGAAGGAGATCAAACCTGAGTCCAGTAAGTGTCTAGACCTGCTTTCTGATTCTGTCACCCCAAGTGAGTCACTCAGCCTCTCTGCATCTCAATTTCCTTTTCTGTGAAATGGGGATAATAGTGATTATCTATTCTGCAGTTATGTTATCAAAGGAGGTAATAGATTCATAGAATAGACTTTATAAACTGTAAAGAATTCTACAAATTATAATGTCTCTGTTTTGCCTTTACAAATATCAACCAATAAGGATAAGGACCAAATATTGGTGTTGACCAAAAGCCTAATAAATGACTTACTATTTTAAAGGATCATAACATTTCATATTAGGAAGAAAATTTGGGAAGGTCTATATTAGCCCCCCTCTTCCTTTCATTTTTTAGGCAAGGAAAGAGCCCCAGAAAGTTCATTCCCTGTCCAATGTCACCTAGTCTGGAAATGGCAAACAGAGCCTGGAAGCCATGTTTCCGTGTTTCCAGGTCTTGAGTATCATTTCAACCTTGTTATGCTTGTATGCAAAAATTATGTGCATATTCACATTGAATGAAACATTAGCAGTGTATGCCCAATACCAATTTATTGCCTTAAGTAAACTGTCCTCATGGATCTTTAAAAAGATTTAAACCTTTAAAAAGATTTCATTCATAACCAGGAGCTCAGGTTATTTTAACAGTCTTTGAGGAATAGCACAAACTAAAAAGAAAAAATCTAACAGAATTACCAATGCAGTAACTAAACAGTTGTCAAGAAATGTCAAAGAACAATCAGAGGGTGTGTCTGTCTGTCTGTCTGTACGTATGTCTGGGTTTGAGGGAGGGTGGAATTGAAGAGAAGAAAGGGATACCTGTTAGATCCTACAAATAATTTTTAGGTTTAAACTAACATATTTTTCCAAATTCATTTCATAATGCAAACAAGCTTTTTTTCCCCCCATTTGACAGGTTATGTTCAAAGTTTAGAAACATGTCTTGACGGCATATATTCAAACACATGGATAGCTGAATTTTTCATTTTGTAGTTGCTTTTAAGGCCTGAGAGGCAGAGGAAAGACTGTTGTCAGGAGGAACTGGGTTCACATCTTCACTCTGGCACTTAATAGCCATGCAACTATGATGCTCAGATAACTGAAATGACTTGCTTAGTTTGCAGGCCTGTATATCAGAGATTAAAAACCTAGTACAAAGAGAATAAGTACTCTGCAAAGGTGTTCTTTGTTGTCTTAATAACATCAACGAAAGGCATTTTCTTGGTTCCATAGTTTCTAAGACATATTATGTTCGAGGGAATCTTCCTAGGTGTCAGGAAGCAGACCAAGTGAATCAACTGTAAACCTGTCCTCAAAGAAGACATCTATAGTTACTTGTTCTATGGTCAGGAGAGGGAGATGATGCAGTATCTGATCAAGAAAGTGGTTCTCAATCCTGGTTATGTGACAGAGTCACCTGTGGAGCTTTGTTACCATGTGGATTGCCAGACTCTATCACCCAGAGATTCTAATATGGTAGGATTGGGCTGGAGCCCAGCATCTGTTTGTGTTTTAAAGCTTCGGAGGTGATACTAGCTACTGAAGACTATCTGGCAAATGGGTTTGGAGTTATACCAGTGGTTCTTAACCTTAGCTGTACATTGGAATCACCCAGGGAGTCTTTAAAAGTCCCCCTGTCCAGGCTGTGCCTGAGAGCAGTTAAACCTGGATTTCAGGTAGGGGGCCACTGGCAGCAACGTTCATCTATGTTGTAAAGGTTTTCCAGGTCTCGTAGGGATGCACAGAGGATTAAGTGAAAATGTATACAAAGTGCCTAGGTATATGCGTGTATGTGCTCAACAAATACTGTTTTTATTAATAAACAAGTATGTTCCACAAGAAAGGCTGGAATAAGATCTTTAGGAGTTCAGGGTAGGAAGAAAATACTTTCAGTCAAATGGATCAGGAAGACTACATGAAAATGGTATTAAGTTGTTGACATATGATCATGAAATGGTGAAAAGGAGTTCCAGATAGAAGAGCTAGAACAAAGGATTATAAAAGGGCACTATTTGGAATGCCCAGAGCTCCAGGAGCATTTCAATTGGGGTAGCAGGAGAAGAGACAGAGAGGGAACCAAGATGGTAGGTACGATTAACAGAAATTGGCAGCGAGACCTGAGGAGTAGAGATATTTGAGCCTGTCCCACAGGACGATGACAGTAGACTAAATGGTAAATGGGAATGCAGGAGCTGCTGATCACTGTGGGGAAAGAGATGATTTCCCTGTTAACAGTTTTGCACTTGAGCAGCCTGAGAAGATGCTGGAGAAAGGTGTCCAGGGGATAGCAGAAAATTGGAGTTGGGCACTTAAGTGATGCTAGTTGAAGTTTTGGAAGGTTTTCTTTTTTTTTTTTTTGGAGGTGATAGCTAAAACCAAGAAATTCAATAGGATTACCAATGGAGAAACATAGTAAGAGTACCAAAGGCATTTATCCCCCCTTGGACTACCTGAGGCCTAAGGTGATTTATGATTTTCTCTAAATTGACGTTCTCTTTCTCTGCAATAATTACTTTTGTTAAAAAACGAAAATTTCTGAAAGCTCCTAAGTACCTTTTCCCCCATCTACAATTCCGTTTTAACATAATTGCCAAGCTTGCCACACCACCACCCACCCCAGTGGCAACATTCCAAAGAATGGGTATGCCTTCCTTGTACAGTTAAGTAGGTGAATGGGAAATGATCGTGAATACAAATACATAAGCTCATAGCTTATGCATATAAGCCATACCATTTAGTCTATTGTTCTGATCCCATGAGACAGGCTCAAACATCCTGGAGCTATATTCTAATACTATGTCAAGAGCCACGAAACTATAAAAATACTATAGTTGCTTTAGAATGAAAGGAATATTGTAGAGTAGAAATAACATTGTATTGGGACATCTGATATATCAGTCCTTATCCTGGTAATTCTACCAAGTCATCCAGCTTGGCCAGGGTAGTTCCTCAGAAATAAAATAAAATGGTGGAAAAGAATCAGGTAATGATGCCTAGGGCTCTTGCTCACCTCTAGAGAACTCCACAACCAAATGCTTAGCCAAGTGGCCTTTCTTGTGCTGTAGCATTACCCCACCTCCCTGCTTGCGACCTCACAGTGGGGTAGGAGTTTCAGAATACAGCTGCAAAGTGGTACATGCAGTTTACTTTAAGAATTAATTAACAGGGACCTTGTGGGTCATACCTGAGCTGGAAAATGCTTTGCTTTTGACCAATGCCAGCTAAAAACTGCCTCTGTGTTCTAAAGGTTCATCTTACTATGGTCTTAAATCTAATCTATAGCCATTCTTCAAAAGAGCTTTCTGAACTAAAAGATTCTTTGCCCTCAAGCTCAGTTTTACATAAGAGCTCTATCCTCATGCTTTCTTTCATTGTTTTTGTTTTATCATAAAGAGCTGTACAAAAATGCTAAAGACGATATTTTGCTAAACTCCTTACACAGCACTGCCCGAATGTGAGCAACACTGAAGCAGAATGCACAAGATTTCTGAGTTGAAATTCCATCGTCTTTGATAAAATGTCCAGATTAGCATTATGTGATCATCCCACAGTGAAGAAATCATTGTTTGACTTTTATTTTTCTTCTCTGATACAAGGAGCGGCTGTGTGCGATGCTGTAAGTACATGTCCGCAGAGTTTAGGAGAGTGGGAGTGTTAACAAGCCACATTGCTTGGACAAATGTATATTTCTCTTCCTGCCATATGCTCCTTTCAGTTTTCTGTTACTGATACGTACTTAGATGTGCTCCCCTAATATCTTCTCGTAATAAACAAGCCCATCACAAAGACCTTGATAAAACCTCCCCTCTGTCAATACTTAAGGAAGGAAAGTCTGTGACGGAAAAATACATCTGGAAGCCATTCTCCTTTCTTTTAGGAATAAATCTCAGTTCTAGTAATATGAAACATTTTCTTTATCAAAAGGGAGTACCAAGTATTATGTGCATTATTTTCCACATATAATGTAAAGTCTAGAATAGGGCTAGGCAACTAGGGGAACAAAAAAGGCTGCGGGCATGAAAAAACCAGAGATTCCCTGGGTTTAAAGCATCTTCAGAGATTTTTCACTTGTCCTTTAAGGGAATCCAAATTTACCTTAAAAATTAAGCTTCCTTCTGGCACTCTGGTCCCTTTTCTTTTTTTTCCCTCTGTAGAAGCCTGGTTTAGCATACAGATAGTCACATCACTAGCTCAGGTGGGAGAGTCGGCTAATTATTTTTAAGTGATGGGGGCTTTGAGGTGGCTGCAAACCTGCTGAAAGATAAGGGCTTAGCCAGGTTTCTGAACCTAAACATCTAGCCTACAGCATAACAACTTAATCTAAACCAGCATGAGAATATCCACCTTGTGTAAATTACTTCATGTAAATTCATAGGCAGTGGGTTTTCCATGATTTAGACCATATTCATAGGTTGGAGAATCTGCCCTAATAGATCTTCTGTGTGACTCTTGCCATCTAGGTCTTCGCACAAGGCCCGAAAATACAAAGAAACTAACCTTAGCTGAACCCAGGTGCTTGTCCGCAGAGGCCAGCACCATGGGGAAGAGGCTCCTAATGGAAGGAGGAGGCTTTAGTCCTCTGGGAGGCAGGAGAACAGTATGATGACATTTCTTTCCCTTTTCAGGATCTCAGATTTTAGTTCCAAAAACTGACTCTAGAACTAAAACTGTAGACTTTGTCATAAGTCACAATGGAACTTTAGCAACTGGGGATAAGAAAGAAAACTTACTGAAAAGCTGACTTCTCAACTGAACCAGAACAGCTCACAGAGAGCGTTCTAGTGCAGGTCGCTGCAAGTGTGCTCTTGGCAAGAACATCATAAACCACTAGAGAAACTTTAATATGCTAAAGGACAAACTGACACCAGGAACTCAAATGTGGGAACAGACGTGAGAAACAAGAGAGCATCTCAATTCAATACAAACAAGCATACAAAGGTGAGATGGAGGGGAGTAAAGATTCGGGGGACATGAGCTGCTGGCAGGGAGTGGGTGACAATGCAGACCCCTTCCAGGGCTAAGGAGGATGCAGCCAGAGAGATGGTCATGGACAGCTGTCGTCACCTAGGCATGGAGGTGGCTGTGAGCTCAGGAAGCGAGTGGGCATCGGCATCTTTCTGGGTGTTTGTCTCAAAGAATTTCCCTAAGATCAGTGGTCTTAAAAATTGGACAGGGAATAAGAGAGTAGGATTCAGCACTTAAGAACAGAAGACCAACAAGCATTAGAGAGGGTGTCAGGGTTTCAGGTTGGCTCAACTTAAGGACAGCTCTGGTGATGGAGAAGAGAAGAAATGACACTGGATAGCAGGGAGAGTCTTGGCCAAAGTTCAGAAAGAAGAAGCCTGGCAGAAACCAGTCCTATTGGATAAAAGGGCGACAATGACATAGAAAGTGTTAATTCTCAGGGACTCTATGATCTTTCATTCGTTTTGAATGGAAATGAGGTGAGCAGGAAGAGTGATGTAATTGGAGCACCCTGATGCTTGCTCTGATTCCTGAACAGACTCAGCGAAGGTTGGTTCAGGAAGTGGACAGATCTGGTTACACATGAGGACATTCCAGATTGCGGAAGGCGGAGGAAAAGGAGAGAAGTCAGGGGCTAATTTCTCTGCTCTCACTGAGACATGTATCTAGTAAGTCCTGAAGGAAAACAGACCCAGGCACAAGCACGTATGTGAACATGGGCATTCCTTCCCATTCTTATAGAGAAGTCAACTCACTTTGTTCAGTAAACAAATAAGTGAAATGACTAAATGGGCCTGGTGCATAGGGAAAAAATATTTTGTTCAAGTGGAAAGGCTAAAACCCCTAATGCTGAGAGCAGAGATTTCTTTTAAACAAAAAAACCCTCTAGGAGTAGTGGTTCTTACGTTGGAATGTGCAAAAGAATCACCCGGAGAGCTTCTTAATAATGCGGATTCCCAGGTCCCACTCCCACAACTTCTGATTCTCAAAATCTAGAGAGGGGCCTGGGACTGTGCACCAGCAAGCATGCCAGGTGCTTCGGATGACAGTGGTTGGCAGGCCACCCCAGCCATCCGGCTGCAGCATCCTCCCTATTGGGAGAGCTGAATGAGTCTAGAGATGTTAATAAAGATGACCCAGGTGCACATCACAGACTGCCTCTTCAATGAGCAAAGAAGGATGAACATACATTTATGATTAAATCTGTACAGAAAAAACATCCTCTGTAGAACATAACCCGTTGCCTTTCGGTTCTTTGCAAATGGAAGATTGGCGCGTGATAATCGGGAACCCTTGGCTGATGTGGAATCAGGGCATGTTTCCTGTGCACGCTCCTTTATTTGTGAAAAGGTCTGCGTTCTCTCGGTGGCCACGCCACAGCGGGCTGTCCTGCTGTGCTGTGAGCCTCTTGGGGGAGGTTGAGCTCTGCCAATCCCCTCCCCCTTGCACAGCCTGCCCCTGGCTCAGCTCCTGATTAATTCAGGGGATCCTGAGAGGTTAACCCTTAATTTGATGGCTCCAGTGGGGAGCTGAGAGATCGCTGGTAATTTATCACCCTTGTTTTTTTTTTAATGCAAAAACATTTTCTAAGGCAACAAATAAAAAATTATTTTCAAAACCCACATTTAAAATACATTAGCTACAACATTCTCTTCTTACATAAGTGTATCCTCCAAACATAACAATTACTTCCCATCCATCTCTTTTTAACAAACTTCAAATACATAACATAAAAAATATAGCTACAATTACAGCTTTAACGTCTCAAAATGTGCCTGGACCCCATATTTGCTTCCTGTTCCCTTTGGAGAAAATAAGTCTTTCTTCTACCAGAGATAAGATTTTTTATTGGGATAGTTTAACTAAGCTGGAGAGATCACCTTAATGAGATTATGTAAATGTATGCCAAGGATATACACCACATTTTCTCAGAGAGTGGAACACTTCAAATATCATTTAATAAAACAGGACCATGGGTAGAAACACCTCGATAAATTGTTAAGGGGCAAAGCAAGAAGGCTGAACTATACACATTTGATCAAATTTCCTTTGATTCAGTTACTTTATTAAAGTCTCCTAGCGAAGGACAGAGGACCATTGCACCACTGTGGGGGGCAGCGTTTTTATTCCTCTATCACTCGATGCGGAGGAGGGGTATCGCCCCTCATGGCTCCCTGAAGCCCCTCGTGGCTTAGTGCCACTGTGTTGAGGGTAGAGAGAGAGTCCTTTTCAATATTACAGACTGCAATTGTATTTCCCAACAACATTAGGAAAAAAAAAATACAACTCAGAAACTAGTCTTCTTGGCAAGGAATGCCAGGCAATGAATAAAAACTGGCTCCCTACTCCCCGCCAACCCTCTCCCCAACCCCAAGAAGTGTTATGCTATATTGACGTACTTTCTTTAGAAATCATGAGCTCTTATTAAGAAAGCTATAAGATAAATCAAATATTTTCTGTTTCCTCTTCTTGATACCTTTGTTGCATGTGTGTTTTACTGAAATTTCTCGAGTTTCACTACCAGTCTTGTCCTAAGTTATTCTCTTTCGCCTTTGTTTCTTTTGAGTTTGCTAGCAGAATTTGTATACAGACACTCCACTCCAAACTGCACAAATGCAACCGATGTTCAGACAGCAGTGAGCATAGGCAGAGCACCCCTCTGCATGCAGGCGGGAGTGCTGGAGCGCATGTTAAGGCAGCCCTAAGGAAGGGCAGCCTACCCCGACCCCTTCATTTAACCTAAAGGGCTGCAAAAGAATAAACGATTGCATTTTGTTAATAGAGGAAAACGTTTAGAGGAAAAACTTTTGCATATGGAAGCCAGCTACCCTGTCTCCTTCAGTTTCAGAGGATGTGTTACAGAATTAAAAACAATTGTCCATGTAGATGGGTAGACCAGTCCTGGGGAAGGACACTGCTGTCTCCTGAGCTGAGATAGTTTTTAAAGCAGCCATCCTCTTAAAGGGGAAAGCACAAATAATTGTATTTCTGATAATTAAAATTATCTAAAACAAAAAGGTAGGTCATGGATTTTGGAAAAAAAAAAACCCCTAATATTCCCTAAATTTAGACATAAAACTCCTTAATGATCAAACCTAAAAATGATTACTTCCCAAGAGGCTGTAGTAGGTATCTGGGACTCTTAAAGCAATAGAAAAATAAAGAGTTGTCTTAAGCTAGGCACTCCAGACCTAAATATGTGCAAGAAAGAAAGAACACAGACTAGAAGCCAGTATTCTTCAGTTTCCCTGGCATGCCTGGGCAACGTGTGGTTCTGTGTTTGATGGCAAGGACCTCCTTCCTCTGCATCTATTTCTTCACTGGGAAAGCAAGTGGACCTAACTTCACTGCATCTGAGACCCCCTTCCCTGAGCACAGTGTATATTAAATCCAATATCTTTAAACACAAAGCCTTGGCCCATCACCAAAGCCCTAAGCTCCCGTAGCTTTCCATCTTTGTTATTTTGGTTTGCACTCCTTGCTAGGCCTGGGTGTTATGTGTTTAACATTAATTAACAGAGGACATTTTCTTATGTGTTTCTTAAGCTTCCCTCCAAATTCTATAACTAATATGTTATAAGGCTGCTTAATTCAATCCTACATTTTATCCTTAATGAGAGTAATTTCAAGTAATGACATGCCTCTTGAAACGTCTTGCTTTATGGAGTGAATGAATCTATGCCAGTGCCAAGACTTCTTTGTGTTCGGCATCCAAGAAACACTGCTAACAGGCTGGAGCTGAAAGAGGGCCTTGGAGGCTACCTCAGCCAATTCTCCCACTTCACAGATATGGAGACTGAGGCCCTGGGAAGTGAAATGTGTTGCTCAAAGACCCACAGCCAGTTAGTGGCAGACTGAAGAAGAAAAGAAGTCTCCTAATCTCTTGCCCAGTGCTTTTTCTACTATTTAGTAGTACATTTCAGAGGACATATTCCCTTCCATTTTCCTCTTTTGTGTTCCCAAATGTGTTTATATCAATCCATATAGGAGACTCGATCATACTGAGGATTTTAACCTTCAAAAGACCCCATGGCACTTCTATCGGTTATTATCCATTCAGCATATGCAATTCAAAACATTCATATGACTTTTGTGTGTGTCGCCAGCTCATTTGCTGCATTTGGTTTATTCAGTCATGATTAGAGATAGTCATTTACAGTCACACATTTGGAAACTCCTTAACAAGCTTCTAGCAGTTTCCTTTCCAAAGCTGTTTAAATAGATGAGGGTGTGGTGTCAGCAGTGACAGCAGTTTCCTCCATACCACTGATTCTCGCTGCTACTTACATGTCTTTATCAGGATTTCCATTTTGTGGAAAGGCTTAGAAAAGACTCCCAAAACAAAGATGCACATTCCAGCGCCTGTAAGTCATCATTTGTGGAAGATTGACTCTAAAATTAAAATTGAGATTGACTCTAAAATTAAAATTGAAACCACCACACTATAACCTGAAAGTTCCCTGAAAAAAAAAGTCCCCCTCCCTCTTTTTATTTTAAAGAATACTTTTTGAAGTAATTGGCACAAAGACTGTTCTAGTGCAGATTGCTGCAAGTGTGCTCTTGGCAAGAACATCATAAGCACTAGAAAAACTTTAATATGCTCAAGAAGCCAAAAACAAACTGACACCAGGAACTCAAGTGTGGGAACAAACAGGAAAAAAAAGAGAGCATCTCAATTTAATACAAACCTACATACAAAGGGACCAATTTTTATGATTCATGGTTTAGCATACAATGCAGCTGTCCTCTGAGTGAATATAGAGTAGTTATACATAAGAAATTAGAATTATCAATTCGAGAGAATTTCTCGAGAGTCCTTTTGATATGTAATACTGCAACTATAATGCCTAAGAAACCAGACATCAATGCATTAAATGAGATCAGGTTGGGATCTATTTAGAAAAGCAGAGTTTAAACTTGGAGAAGTGTCTCTTTGGTTTGACCTCTGGCGCAGACCTTCTGCAGGGAAACTCAAAATGAATAGCTTTACCTCTACCTGTAGCCTTGCTTTCTAGGTCTTTTAAATATAAATTTGAACATATATAACACAAGTGGGGGGTGAGGAATCATTTTAGAAGGGTCTCCTGGGTGGAATGAAATGGGAAGAATCTGTAGACTTTTGCACTCTGCAAGACACAGGGAGAGTGTTCAATTTTCCTTATTCCATGGAACATAAGAATGAAAACTGTTTTTTTTTTTTTTTTTTAATTTCCTTCCTCAAGTCATCTTCTTTGCTATTTTATGGTGAGGATTCAAGGATTTGGAGATTTTCTGCATCTTTCTCCATCCACGTTTCAAATTTATCCCTGATTGTGACCAACACTTTACCCTGAAACTGAAAAGATCACTCCAGTTTCACAGTCTTGCTAAGTAAGATTTCTCCTGCAACCCCCTGGAGTTCAAACATGCTACACTTTTTTTTTTCTTGGGGAACGTTTGAAGTCCCCTTTAAAAATAATGCCTTGAGGATATTTTTCCCTAATACCATTTAAAGAAACTTGAAAGCATATGGCTCTTGAAGTGCACAGGGTTCTAATGAAGTAATCAGCAACACTGCTCATATGCACACTTCCACCAGGAGCTTTCAAACTCAACCCCGATCGGTCTTTTGAATGAAGTGAAATTCTGCAGAAATGCCTTTCCTCCATCTGCCAGTGTAAAGGCTTAGTGAGCCACTGTATGAAAGTGGTGACTTTCAACCTTTGAAGGATAGAAGGTGCTGGAAAGGTTGTGTCGGGATCAGAACTGTCAGTAGCCAAGCAAATCAATCTTGTAAACTTGGAAGACAACTCAAGGCGAATATTCCTCCGTAGTGCAGTCTCCATCCATAGTATGGGAGGGGAAAGTAAAGTTTCTTTACGGGGTTCTATTTGATGTAGTCCCTAGCAGCCCAGCCATTACCTTAGGTGATTCTCCACAAAGGCAGCAAAAACTAAATAAAACAAAAACATGGGATATTAATGCACTTTCCTTGGAACTGGGTCCAACATGTTGTTCTACTGCAGTTTTGCAATGGATTCTCCAAATCTATCATAATTAAAATCACACTTCTTCGGGCACAACCTCGTTAGTGCCGAAATATCACATCTTGTGTTATTTTCCTGGGATTTTAGCAAAACAAGTAATGATCCTTTTGATTATTGGAGCAACTTATGCTATTATGACTGCCAAGTAAGTATGCAACTGTTTAAAAAAACCAGAATCAGCACTTGATTTTTTTTTTTTGAATTCCTACTTCGGTTTAGGCAGATATAACCCCCAACATGGTGGCTTTTGGCAGTATGGGCAAACATACTCCACTCACCTGTAGTATCTCCTTTTCCATAAAAGGATAAGAGGGATGGATGAGAAGTTGATTTTTGAAGAGAGAGATGAGGTGAGAAGTTGATTGTGCGAAATACATTTTGGCAGGTATCCTGCTCTTTTCTGGTCTCTGTGGGATCAGATGATGTTTTTCAAGTGTCCAAATGTTCCTATCATCTTTTGTGGACCTCATCCAAATGATTTCATTCATTCAACAGTATCACTGAGATTAATCCATTACCAGGCAGTGTCCTAGGCTCTGGGGATACAGCGATGAACAGGACAAATGGGAGTGATGAGATCTGATGTTTCTGGCTGAATTAAATGGCTGCTCTGGGGGCCCAGATGAAATCAGGAAGGCCAGGCAGGAGGCTCCTGCAGAGGTCTGCATCAGGAGAAGATAGTAGCTCAGGAGGAAATGGTGCCAAGTAGTTGGATTTTGGATTCCCTGTGACAGCAGAGTTGACAAAACTTGCTGATGTATTAAATGTGGGGTCTGATGTAAACAGTGGAATCAAAGGATCCTCCTAAGCTTTTGGCCAGAACCCCAGGATGGAGGATGGTGCCACTTACCAAGATGGAAAGGGCCGGTGCATGGCAAAATGTCCTGGGGGCGAGCTTTGTTTTGGTTAAGATTGAGAAATTGTGAACATTCAAGTGAAGATTCAGTTGGACACGGAAGTTTAAGTGTACTTCTTTAGTCTCAATGTTTTTTTCCCCAAAACTTTATTCACAGATTTTATATATGCGAAAATAGAAATAGTTCTAGAAATTTTATACATACCTGTTATGATAAACACCCTTGGCAAAAATGGGGAAATCTCTGATTTTTTTAAGTCCATGTCTGAGAGGACAATGGAGGTATTTTCTGATGAAGCTCACTGCTGAGTCAGGACTAAAGACAAGCATAGCAGGCCAGGTAAACAACAGTAACATTCCATAGTCAGAATGGCTATGCAGCCTGCAAGCTGTTTTCACTAGACAAATTTTATTCTTCATGTGCTTTTTTTAAAACATCAATTCCAAAGCACTTAGCTTTTCAAGTGTGGGAACAAATTTCAACATCCAGGGCAGAAAATTAAACCCACGCATCCCAGGTCATGTCCATCCCCAGACGTTAAAGTCTGAACAACACTGCGTTTAAGAAGGTTTGATTTGAATGTGTTCTAAGAAGGCAGAAACTATTCCTAGGCCCTGCCACTTCCTATTTTGCCTGGTCTCTGGAAGATATCCGAGTTTGTGACCAGGAGAAAGAAAGATGATCTACAGAGCTTCCTCCTGGCAGAGTGTACTGGCAAATATTTAGAGAATGTGGGTCTACTTTGCAAAGGTTCCCCTTTCAAAAGCACTTCTGCAGAATACAGTGGGAGGCACACTTTCCCAAAGCAGTGACCTTCTCCTCTAGGCATTGGAGGACTGCTGCTTATGTTTGGTTTCTTTAATCCCAATAAGGCAGCAAGGAGGGCTTAGGTAGTAATTTATTTATAAGAAATTATAATAAAGCTTCAGCAATTTGAATGCTGTGTAGAAAAGTGGGAGGTAGATTGTACAGAGGCAGGATACCTAAACTTAGAAGTGAGCATTACGACAATCTTTTACTTTATCTACCCTTGGAATCAATTTTGTCATTTTTAATTGACCGATTTTCCCTTGTTTGCTTAACATTTATTAATTGATTGTTATGCTCATGCAATTAATTCAAAGCTGGCAAGTTTAACGCAGAGAAATTAATTTTCTTTTACCAACATGCCACTTAAAATACATTTTTGGAAGCCTGGGTTACCAGGAAATTACCTTCAAATTAATCAACAAGGAAATTAGATGGTAGTGTCCCTTGACATCTGTCAATCCAAAATGTCAGTTTCTTCCTTTTGTTTGAGTGGTTTTTTCTGCTGAGTAAGGAATAAGAAAAACCTTGGATATTAAAGTAAAACTACCCTGCATCTTAATAGGCAGAGAAAGGGAAGCAGTTCCTTTGCATAAATATGCAATGTTTAAATAAATTTTATTTTTCTCTGAGAGTAATTTATGTCATTTTATAGACAAATGGGGAACCACTGAAGAATTCTGTGGAAAGGATTACAAGGGCTGTCCAGAAAGTATCCAGCCATGTAACTATTCTCGTTATATTAACTATGGCTGGATACTTTCCGGACTGCCCTATATATGACTTGACCTGAGATTTGGGAAGAAAAGTGTGAGGACATTCATTCATTCATTCATTCAATCAGTTAATGTTTAATTAACCATTATCAGGCATTACTCTGTGCCAGGCACTGGAGCTATCATAATTACTGAGGGGCTCTCAGTCCATCTATGTCTACCTGATTAGAGTGTAATCAGGGCTATAATGGAAATGGAATAAAAGGAATGGCCCACAAGCCTCTCCAGATGAGGGAAAAGAATGAATGTGGGTAGGATTCGCGTTCAACTAGCAACTCAGGCTTGAACCTTCGACTGCTCTTTATTTTTGCCAACTGTTGTTCCATTTCATCAGAATTCAAAGGTAGAATTGCTGAGTGCATCACTTCTCTTGGACTCATCTTTGACCCCCTGTTTCTCAGTCCCCAGATCCAGTCAATCATGTAGACCTGGGAATTTTCTTTACCATGTCTCTTTGTTCTGATGTTATATTCATTCCAAGTGCTGTTACTCTAATACAGACTATGGAAATCCCACATCTAGACAATTCAGTGGGCAGCCTCCTAACTATTCTCTTATGTTTTCCCATTCTGGTCTGTCCTGCATTTTGCTGCCAGATTCATCTTCCTAAGATATCTTCCCACTAAGGAAAGTAGACCAGGAATGACATGGTTTCCCTCCTTTACTTGTGTAACTTTGGTGCAGCAACATGACCTCCCTGAGCCTCGGTTTCCCTGTGTCAAATGGGGATGATCTTTGCCATCCTTATCTCACAGAACTGCTGAAAGAGCTGAATGATGCAGTTCATTTAAAAAATGGTACAGCACCATGTAGATACACAGTATTATTGTTGTCACTATCAGTACTCAAGAACCTTGATTGATTCTGAAATATAATTCAGACCACTTAGACCATGAAAAGCTTGTGACAGTTTAGTCCCAACCTTCACAACTTGACTTCCGTGACTTTCCTCCTTGTACTCCAAATGTTTTGTATACAATCTCCTGAAGCTACCTTGTGTGTACCTTCTCTGTATCTTTGCTCACACTGCTTTTCAGACCAGGAATTCCTCCCTCTCCCCCTTTCTATCAGTGGAAATAATATTTGTTCTTCGAGGTCTATGTCAACTCCCTTCCTCTTGTTGGCCTCTCTACCCCAAAGCCACCCTTGGCCCTTTGAATTCCTGCTATTGTCTCCACTGCTCAATCAGCACTAGATACAGAACACCAGGGGCTGTTCTCTCCCCGTCTTTGCCTTTGTCTCTTTCTGTTTTTCTCCTGAAGGCACAGAATGTGTCTTTTATTCTCCATACTCCTCACAGGATCAGACTACGGAGGATGATTGACCGCGCAGATACTCTACATCTGTCTACTGCATGAGAGCTCACAAAGTCCTTAACTTTATTTCTTTCAATCCTTACAATAGCCTCTGAGGCAGGTAGAACAAATATTAGGATCTCCATTCTATAAATAAGGAACTGGAAGCTAAGAGAGATGAAGTGTTTGGTTATGATTTCACAGCTAAAATAGAATCCTGATGTCCCTCCAAGTTTAGTGCTGTCTTTCACAGATGGCCCTGCCTCTCCTGCCACTCTCAATTCTGATTTTGATCGATCTGAGCAGCTTAAAACTGTTCCCTTCTCCCTTCTACTTCAAAACCCTTTCAATATAAAATTCCCTTTAGAAAATATATTAGTAAGATTCTTCTTGGGGACTAGTTATAACTGGGTACGTCAAGAACCCACCACACTGGAACTACAGAAAATGTCCAGCAAGTTGACTAGACGGTAGGTGGGTTTAGCTTATCTGGGCCCTGAAGAGAACACTCTTAACATCTCTACCCTAAAGTCTCTGTAGTACTAATTACTGACTCTGGTAACTGACGACTTTATTTTGATGCAAAGAGGGATACATAAAGGTTTCAATCACTAATCAAAAATCCACCAAATTCAAAGTTGGATAATTACTCTGGTTTGGATGTTTGTTCCCTCTAAACCTCATTTTGAAATGTGATCCCCAGTGTTCAAGGTGGGGCCTAATAGGAGGCGTTTGGGTCAGGGAAGGCTAACTTTTCCCAAGGAAAGGAGGGCTCCATATTTTGGATCTCTCATGAATACATTAATGTCCTCACTTGGGAATGAGTGAGTTCTTACTCTATTAGTTCTTGGGAGAGCTGGTTGTTAAAAGAGCCTGGTACTTCCCCCCACCCCATTGTCTCCTCTCTTGCCATGTGATCTCTGCACACGTTGGCCCCATTCACCTTCTGCCATGAGCAGAAGTAGCCCTAGGCTCTCACCAGAAGCTGAGCAGATGCTGGCACCATGTTTCTTGTGCAGCTTGCAAAACCCTCAGCCAAATTAAACTTTTCTTTATAATTTACCTAGTCTCATGTATTCCTTTATAGCAACACAGAACAGACTAAGATGATAATATTAACACTAGACAGCTAATCTTAACATTAACCAGAGTGAGCAACAGTGACAAGGGCCCTATGAAGTCCACCATGTCTACCTGGTCTATTGTGCAGCCTAGTTACATCAACCATGATTCAAGGCCACTTCCATATAATCCTTTGCCCTGAGGCAACCCACAGACCCCACTGCCAGGTTGGGGTCTTGGTTCTAACTTCCAGCTATGTTCCTCTTCTTATTTTATGAACATACGTTCTCCCTTTGCCCTCTTCAGAAATAAAATTGGTAATCTGAAGGCTTCTACTAAAAGTGGTTTTCCTTCACAAAAATAAATGTACCAAAAACAGAAATAAAATGAGAAAAAGATCAATTCCTAGTGATAAACATAAGCAAAGCTAATATCTTCTGAAATGCTAAAACTTTAGATTTCACAGATATAATCCAATAAAGATAATGGGAATTCGTAGTCACTAAGAGTTAACAAAATATTTTCACTCATATTACCTTAATTAACCTCAAAATAACTCTATGATATTTTGGAAGAGGTACTATTATCCCTTTTTAACAGACTCAGGCAGACTAAATGAGTTCCCCAAGGTCAAATACATACCAAGCAGCAAAACCAGGACTAAAATCTACATTGTTGATTCTAAGGCCAGGGCTTTTAGACTTCTAACAAGTCACCCAAAATAACAAGAAGCGCCTCCATTTGGCTAGCTCTCACGGCCCATATCTAAAGACTTGCCCTGCTGTATCCGTGGTCTCTTCTGTGAGACATCTCATGGCAGTTATCCCAAATTATTCCAAATAAATAGCCCAACGAGAAATGTGCATGCTTCAAAGTGGCCCCAAATGGTCCTTTCTGTCAGCCCTACCTCACAACAGTCAAACACCACATCTACAGACCTTTCAGCTCTACAATTCTCTAACTTGAAAGAGGGAGATGGACAAGAATATAGGAGAGAATCTTGGAAGAATTTGTGGCATTTGTTCTTCGAGACAAAATGACAGTGAAGATGCTCTGCCATTCTCTGCGATGGATTATGTTTGTACCTCTGTCTTTCTGGAAGGTCAGTGGGGATAGCGAGAGAGCCCAGGACTGGCATGAATACTGCCTGCCCACTCTGCACGGAAGCCAGGGCCTCCCTATGCCCATGCTGTTCCCATGGAGCCAGCACTGTGGGCTGGGCCGCTGCCCACTGCCCCTCCCTTGCTCCTAAGCATTCCATGAAGATGAGGACCAAGAAGAGAGGGAGCTGGGGGAGAATAACATGAGGACCTCCTTGGCCTTTCTAGTAGGTGAAATGTGTCTTTAATGTCATCCTTTCCCATGTTCCTCTCCTCCCTACTGTTGCCCAAGGACTCACACTCTGCTCCAACTCTCCTGAGATCCATTATCCCAAATCACACTCTGTTCCATCCCTCACACCCCACCTGTTTCCTTAGTGCTCAGTTTTAAAAAGGGAGAAAGCCCTCCAATATCAGGTGTACTGCTTCACTGCAGTACAGATTACCGCTGTCTCAGCTTTTTTCATTCACCCCTTTCTCCAGCTGCCACCTCAGGGAGTCACGGGGTCCCTCAAAGTGGGTGTTTCTCCTGCTCTGCATCTCACTGGTTACCTTATTTTCTTAATAGGCTCAGGAATCAACTTCTTTGGGGTTAGAGATTTTCCTCTTTACAAATAACAGAGGACTGTTATATCTCAATCCCTGGGAGCCCCTTCTGGGCTGAGGGTCCATTCAGTACCAGGCACTGGGAATTAGGGGAGGCCAGTCTTCAGGGCTGGCTAATTTTTCCCTTGGAGAGGAGAGCTCCATGTTTCTTTGCTCTTGTAGCATGGACATTTGCCTACACTCCAGGGGAGAATGAGAGGAAACAAGTTCAGGGAGTAAAGGCTTAAGGAAAAATAGATCACTTCTTTTCCCAAGAAGTGTTCTTGTTGTGTTTGCCTGTCGTAGCCACTGAAGTTAGATCAAAGAACCTGTAGGTTTTTCTGGATATATATTTTCCTGCTTTGTAGGGTATTGGCTGCATGATCTGATAAAAGCTGTGACTAAATGAACCCTACGATTTGTATTCCCACAGCCACAAGTGTATTGGCTACATCTCCTCCTCCTCTTTTCCTCCCCCCTTTGGCTCTGGAAAGTTCATTACTTACAGTTACTGCAGAATCAATCTGAACTGGCCAAAATCAGTGATGGAATTTATAGCATAATAAATGCCCTGCTGCACAAATGCAGTTACACACGAAAGGCTTGGGAATGTTCTTTTGAGCAATCCTTCTACATTGTGGAGTGTACTTTTTTTTTTTTTTAACAATTTAACAGAATCATCTTAAGCATATTTTGAGAACTATAATCCTGACAGCTACAGAGCAGATTTTCCCTGAGGCAGGTATTGTTGCAGAAAAACAATATTATTGATAAAAATTTTGGCATATTGGAACTTGGAAGGGAAACTAAATACATCTTTTTCATTCTTCACACCAATCCTTTAGAGCTCCATTTTCTTAACCTCACATTGCTTCCACTTTCTCTTTGAATTTTTATTTTTACAAAAGTGTTTTAACACTTCTCGAAGCACACTAATGAACTGTTCTTTAAGAAGAACCAGCCGTATCAAAGTTGGCTTCAAGAGGCAGGCAGAATTTGAAGTGCACTCAAAAGATAATGCACAGATTGGGGTATCAATGATTTTTCCTTTTTAAAACTCAGTAAGTTAGAAGATTACATTGGTATCTGGCCCATTTTTCTTGCTAAGTGCCCATATTATGGGTGAATCTTGTTTTACAGCATTCTGATACACAGAGAGTTGAACTTGAGCGTGAAATGTTGAAAAAAAATATCAGAAAGACAGATGGTAGGCCGTCCTCCCCAAAACTCAATTTCATATTATGCATGTGATTGCTAATAGGCAAGCACTAAAAAACAATTTTCCTTGACGGAGAAGGGCTGATAAATTGTCAACATAAAGTTAGACTATGGTTGCTCCAGTGATCGAAAGCTCGTCTGTGAGTTTGGTCCCATCAAAGTCAGCTTCTTACAACCGTATCAAAATTTATGAATGCATATGTCTATAAAGTGACTGAAAACAACCCATAATGCATGTTTGTTTATTGTGCATCAGCTCTGTGTTGCTTTAGTACATGCAAAAAACCCAAACATACACCAAACCCATTTTTGTCCAGTTCTCTTTTCTAGCTTCTGCATATGACAATGAGTCAAGAGCCAATTGGGGATGTGATTTTTTTCCCTTCCATCCTGAGAGCTGACTTGGACAAAAAGATTGACTCTTAAATGGCTCTTGCATGGTTTGGGAGTGTGCTCCACAGGGTTACACTAGCTTTGTGGTGATAGAAGTAGATGTGTTTGAAATCATTGATTATCTGGAGAAGAAAAAGATGTTTGAGAAAGAAAAATAAATAAAATCAGGCAGATAAAAAGAAATTCAGCTAATGATCTGCAACACAAAGCACCAAAGTTTCATATTATCTTTGATAGGAAGATAAAGCCTACGCAGGTGCTACAAAAATAGGGAGACAGGGAGAGATTTTCTTTTTTTTATTTGTTGAAATTTTGTTTTTAAAAAAGTAAGCATTCAATCCAGGAATATAAAAGTTTATTTTGTGATGAGAGAGAAAGAGTGACAATTTGCTTATATGGAAAATCTAGTAGCAATATGCTGTATTTGATTTTTAAAAAAAACACTTATAATATTATTTGTATGGTTATAAAACTCATATTTTATGTCATCAGTTACTGTTCACTTGAGAACAGTTTAATTGCAGATTAGCTGTAACCCATGTAACATGCACAGGTCTTATTGGAACGAAGGGATTGGGTACTCTGATAACTGTTTGCAAAAGTTGCTAAAATTAGTAGAGAGGCTTAATATTAATAGCCAACCAAAACTGGAAGTAACTGAATTGAAGAATGAATAATTTTTCACATGAGAAAAAAGTCATAATCTTTGAAGCCAGGAATTTTACTAAATGATATGTTTAAGGGTAACCTTAAGCTGGCTAAAATTTAGGTTTTGTTTACATTGTGCCAAATATGGAGACATTTCCAAGAATCCTGGTAAGTAACCATGTGCGGACCAAGTACTTAGGTGACTAAGGTCTACATGACGCTTCTTACTTCGGATTGATTTTGCAATGCCAGATTTCAATGCATATGGATTTTAGGTTTTTTTTTTTGAGTTACTGTAGAAAGATAATATTCCTCCTCTCAGAATGTCTATTTATATGAGCAGTCTGAGATACAGGGAAAAAAAAATCCTGCACTCATGCTGGCAGAATGGTGGAAGGAAAAATAAATGGAGAAAATTCCAAAAGGAATTATTCACTGACTTACTTAAATTCACATCCTTGTTCTCTTACCTTACAGGCTGAGAACAACCTTCATGGTCTCCTTGTTAGAAAATCATGCTCTTTCTCTTAAAATGATTGCAAGAAATTTTGTTAACATGAAACATTCCTAATCTTCATCCTTGTTACCCTGAACACTGAGTAGCCCACGGAGCTGGTATTATACCAAATGAAGGCTCCTACTCCTGTCTATGTTTGCCAAGTCAGCTTAGATGTGTTTACTCCTGACTGACTTGAGCGCCAGATTTATTTCTGCTCAACATACTTGACGCCCTCATCTCTTTGCTGATACCATTCCCTCTATACAGAGTTCCCTTCCTTAATATCTCTGTAGGGTGAGCCTATCCCTTAAAGAGCTCGCTAAAATGATGCTGTCTTTGAGATCCTCTCCTCTTCCACCAGACAGAATTATTTATTCTGTCCTATTATTTATTCATCCTGTTGCCCTCGGAACGTACCTCTGCTACAGCACATACCACATTCTTTCATAATCATTTCTTTGTGTGCCTAAGTCTAGACTCTGCTCTCTGGACCAAAGACTTGGTTTTATCCATCTTTGTCTTCCCGGTGTCCAGTATAGTGTATAATACACAACAGGCACACAATCAGTATTGACTGCATGATTGAGTGAAATCAATTCCTAAATACTTTGAACAAAAGGTGATGTTGAGGAATGAAAACTATAGATCATTCTTGGTTACACTGGGCTTCTCTTTTGTTTTCTCAGGTTATTATGTGCTGATAAAGCTTGTTTTTCATAAAAGTTTCCATTATGTAGATGTAAAGCTTTGGAAAAAAACTACATTCTGAAACTATAGTTGGGACAATTAAAATTAGTTATTTCATATCGGTCTGGAAGGAACTGAAGTAGATAAGCTCTAGGGTCAGCATATGCCTTGTTCAGCTTTCTTTAAAGGCATGGGGAGTAATAAAGCTTTCCATTTTATCTTCAGTGAAATAATACTGCTGAAATATCACCTCATTTTTGATGTCAGTGGTGATTTCTTCTTATCTCCATGATGTCAAAAGGGAATTATTATTATTAAAATGACAGATTACTAATGATGCTGTAAAAGAAAAAAAGGAATAGCTGAAATCATCATAACCTAAACATCCAACATCCTTCTTGACTGAGCCTCACTGTTTGGTACTTTGAACAGAGTCACTCTGCAATATCACAGCTGTGTGAAAATTAGTCTAAGCAGGAAGTAAATCAAGAACAGGCGCTTATGAATTTTCCACTAGCACAGTACCATCCTTTTAAAGTTTTTAGGACTAGATGGCATGATTAGGACGTATAATTTATGAATGCAAGAGGGAAAAGATTCTTTTGGGGCCAAAATGTCACTTGAGCTCTTGTGGCCACTTCCATTGATGTTTTCCCCAAGGGGAAAACCACTGTGTAGGGAGGAAGATTGGACATGGGGCCCCTCTAAGCTTAGCAATCTATCAGCCCTCTGTGGGACAGTGACGGTATGGTCTATTGATTCTGGGCTTAACTCCCTTTTTCACTTACTGAATGCCTTGCTGTCGATTCATGTGTACTTTAGGGTTCTAATTCCCCACGTCTGACCTACAGGGCACTCTGAGTGCTTGAGAACCTAGAAGTGCTAGGCACTGCCGCTTTTTTGTGTCCTAGAGATTAAATCCACAGAGCAAATTGGGTCCTTGGGCGAACTGTATCATTCTCCAGATCTTTTCAGAGGAGAGAAAAGATGCATTTCATAGAGAAGATAGTAATTCATAATAAAATAATTCAAGAATGAGTATTTTATATTTCCATGATATCTTTCTTTGAGAAATTTGATAATTATAATATTGCCAATTCCACTTATCATTCAGGACTCAACTGCCTGTAGGGCTATTCTAGGTAAAAGTTTCAGGTTCCCTCAACTGGAAACTTATAAATATTTCAGACAATGCTAGCCAAGTTATTCACCAATAAGCCAACTGCAGAAAAATTAAAGGGATGATAGATAAATTTAATAAGAACATGATGCTGTATGTTATTTGGCATAAAGAGAAGAGTGAGCACATATTAAAGTGAATGAGGAAAAGAAATTTGCCACTGTTCATGGAATAAAGCAAAGGAGAATTTCTTTCCAATCATCATTTTTTTTTGCTCTTCAATTTAGGATCTAGATTGATTTCTCAAAATCTGAGTGGCTTTAGTCCGTCCATAGTCTCTCCAAGAGCAAGGTACAAAAGTTCACTGAGCCCTCCCTAAAAATTACAAAATTCTTTCCAGACCTCTTGCCCTTTGTGACATTAACTTGGTTAAATGTTTCCTGGAATAGTTCAGGTTCTTAAACTGGCCTTAGCCACAATGCAATATGGCAGTACTTGGATGGGGCCCTAGATGGCCCCTGTTGGAACTTCCAGGCAGAATTCTCTTTTCCCAGGAGTCAGGGGCTGCTCCTGAGTAGGCAGATCCTCTCTTCCATTCTACCCAGAATGTTCCAAAGGGGCTATAGTCCTAATGTATAAAGTAGAGATAAAGGAGATATAATCTCAACCATTAATAAATAATGAACACTGAAGGCAAGTCCTATTGTTTACTTTGTTTTTGTTTTTTTTTTTTTTTTTTTTTTTTTTTTTTGAGACAGAGTCTCACTCTGTTGCCTGGGCTGGAGTGCTGTGGCGTCAACCTAGCTCACAGCAACCTCAAACTCCTGGGCTCAAGCAATCCTTCTGCCTTAGCCTCCCAAGTAGCTGGGACTACAGGCA